>VDFB02000015.1:611991565-612155138 GCA_007258455.2 Sequoia sempervirens | reverse complement strand
TCATGTTTGAGTTTTTGTTGGCCATCGATCAAGATTGGTGACTACGATTGTGGATTGCACTATAGTTGTCCATTATGTATTTGTATTTTCTATCGCCTTTCGTGAAGCTTCATTTTTTCTTGAGTTATAGCCGTATTTTCTATCAGTTTCCTAAGTGCAGGTATAACTCAATGAAAAATGAAGTTTCAGGAAAGATGATAGAATATACACGTATAGAATGCACAACTATAGTTTATTCCACAATCATAGTCCGCAAAGTTGATTAATGGCCCAAGAAAATTCAAATACGAGCGTTTTCCTAAGTACAATTATAACTCAATGAAAAATGAAGGTTTGGGAAAGGTGACAGAAATACACGTATCAAATGCACAACTACAGTGTAATCGACAATCACAGTCACCAAAGTTTATTGATGGCTCACTAAAACTCGATCACGATATTTTTCCTAAATGCGGCTAAAACTCAACAAAAAGTAAAGTTTTGTGAAAGGCAATTAAAAATATGCAGATAGAATGCACAACTATAGTAAGATAATCCACAATCGTATTCAGCAAAGTTGATTAGTGGCCCATAGAAACTCAAACAAGAGCAGTTCGCGAAATGCGGCTATCATTCAACAAGAAATGAAGGTTCATGAAATGCGATAGAAAACTAGCCTTAATAATACACAACTACAGTGCAATCCATAATCATAGCAACCAAAGTTGCTAGATAGCCCACAAAAACTCAATCACGAGGGGTTTCCTAAATATGGCTCTAACTCAACAAAAAAGCAAGGTTCATGAAAAGCGATAGAAAATACATGTATAGAATGCACAACAACAGTGTAATCCAGAATCGTAGTCTCCTAAGTTGATTGATGGCCAGCGAGAACTCAAACTTGAGGGGGTTCTTAAATGTGGCCATAACTCATGAATAAATAAAGTGTTGTGAAAGGCGATAGAAAATACATGTACAGAATGGACAACTATAGTGCAATCCACAATCGTAGTCACCAAAGTTGATCTATGGCCCATGAAAACTCGAACACAAGCTTTCCTGAGTGTGGCTATAACTCAACGAAAAATGAAGGTTTGCGAAAGGCGATAGATAATACACATATAGAATGGACAACTACAGTGTAATCCACAATCATAGTCACTAAAGTTGATCAATGGCCCACAAAAACTCAAACACGAGCGTTTTCCTAAATGCGGCTATAACTCAACAAAAAATGAAGGTTCGTCAAAGAATAGTAAAATATGTGTACCGAATGCATAACTAGAGTACAAACCACAGTCGTAGTGACCAAGGTTGATTGATGGCCTACAAAAACTCAAAGATGAGCGGTTTCCTAAAAGTGGCTATAACTTAACAAACGATGAAGGTTCTCAAAGCGCGATGTAAAATACATGTATGGAATGCACAACTATAGTGTAATCCACAATCGTAGTCACCAAAGTTGATTGATGGCCCAAAAAATTTCAAACACGAGTGGTTTCTTAAATGAGGCTATAACTCAACAAAAAAAATAGGTTCACGAAAGGCGACTGAAAATACGAATACAGAATGGACAACTATAGTGTAATCCACAATCGTAGTCACCCAAATTGATCGATAGCCCTCGAGAACTCAAATATGAGCTATTTAAGTGTGGGTATAACACAACGAAAAATATAAGGTTTGCGAAAGGCGATAAAAAATAAGCATATAGAATGCACAACTATAGTGTAATCCATAATCGTAGTAACCAAAGTTGATCGATGGCACACAAAAATTCAAACATGAGCAGTTTCCTAAATGCGGCTATAACTCAGCAGGAAATGAAGGATAACAAAGGTTGATAGAAAATTAGCGTTCATATGCACAACTACAGTGCAATCCACAATCATAGTCATAAAAGTTGCTCAATGGACCACAAAAACTCAAACACGAATGGTTTCCTAAATACGGCTATAACTCAAGAAAAATGAAGCTTCACGAAAGGCGATAGAAAATACGAATGCAGAATGGACAACTATAGTGCAATTCACAATCGTAGTCACCAATATTGATCGATGGCCAACGAAAAATCAAACACGAGCGTTTTCCTAAATGTGGCTATAGCTAAAAAAAATGAAGGTTCATGAAAGGGGATTAAAAATATGCATACAAAATGCATAACTACAATTCAATCCATAATCGTAGAAACCAAAGTTGATCGATGGCCCATAAAAACTCAAACATGGGCAGTTTCATAAATGCGGCTATAACTCAACAAAAAATGAAGGTTTGCGAAAGGTGATAGAAAATACGTGTATAGAATGCACAACTATAGTGTAATCCACAAGCGTAGTCACCAAAGTTGATCGATGGAAAATGAAAACTCAAACTTGAGTAGTTATGTTAATGTGCCTATAAATACACAAACACGAAAGGCGATAGAAAATACTTATACAAAATGGAAAACTACAGTGTAATCCACAATTGTAGTCACGAAAGTTGATCGATGGCCAATGAAAACAAAAAAAAAAATGCATATAGAATGCACATAAACAGTGTAATACACAATCGTAGTCACCAAAGTTGATCGATGGCTCGATAAAAACTAAAAACATGAGCATTTTCCTAAATGCAACTATAACTCAACAAAAAATGAAGGTTCATCAAAAGCCAATTAAAAATATATGTACAAAATGCACAACTATGGTACAATCCAGAATCGTAGTCACGAAAGTTTATTGATGGCGCACAAAAACTCAAATACGAGCGTTTTCCTAAATACGTTATAACTTAACAAATAAGGAAGATTAACAAAAGGCAATAGAAAATACGTGCATAGAATAGAAATTATAATGCAATCCACAATTTTTGTCACCAAAGTTGATTGATGGCCCACAAAAACTCAAACACGAGCGGTTTCCTAAGTGAAGCTATAACTCAACAAAAAATTAAGGTTCGTCAAAGGCAATTAAAAATATGCGTACAAAATGAACAACTATGGTACAATCTAACCATTCATTCTATGGCCACTTCCAGGGATAAGGCAATGTTCATCAAGCTGGACATGGCCAAGGCTTATGACAGAGTTCGTTGGTCCTTTCTTCGAAAGATCCTTGGGGCTTTTGGTTTTGGGGATGAGTGGATCCAATGAGTCATGAGTTGTGTTACTTCAGTATCCTTCTCTGTTCTGATTAATGGTGAACCCTCAAAGTTGTTTTGTGCTTCCCGGGGTCTGCGTCAGGGCGACCCGGTTTCTCCTTATCTGTTCTTGCTTTTGGTTGAAGGTCTCGGCCGGTTGTTGAAAAAGAATGTTGAGATGGGTTTCATTCAGGGGTGGCGATGGGGAGGTAATATTCCCCCACAGTCTCATTTGTAGTTTGTGGATGATACTGCGCTGATGGGTATGGCTACTATCAAGGAGGCTTCACATTTGCGTGTTGTGCTGGATGTTTATCTTCTTGCCTCGGGTCAACGAATTAATGAAGATAAGTCCTCAATCTTCTTCTTCAATACTCCTGGTCCTATCCAGCGGAGGATTGCTAATATCTTAAGGTTTCAGGTTGGCTCCCTTCCTCTGACCTATCTTGGTATTCCTATCTCAGTCAAAAGGATGCCCAGGGACTCTTGGCAGAGTATTTTGGATAAGTTTCGGACAAAATTTAACCATTGGACCCATAGTTGGTTGTCCTTTGCTGGTAGGGTTTAGCTGATCAAATCTGTGGTTCAAGCTCTCCCCATTTATAGATGTATGCTCCAAGTGGCCCCGGCTAGTTTTGTTCAAGATCTTGATGCTTTAATTAGACAGTTCCTTTGGGCTGGTAATTTATCATCCTCCAAATGGAGTCTGGTCAGATGGGAAATTGTTTGTAGCCCGAAGCATTGTGGTGGTTTTGGATTAAGGCAGTCATCTTTGTCTGGGATAACGCTTGCTGCTAAACTGTTTTGGAGGTGGTGTGTGGAGCAGGGTCAGACTTGGGCCAGGATTTTATCCCACAAATATTTTCCGGGGATCCCTCAGATGGATATTCCTCGCTATCCTTTGGTGGGGAAAGGTTCGGTGATTTGGGATACACTCAAGAAAGGGGCTGCTCTCGTCAAGGATGGGTTGTTTTGGGTCTGAAAAAGTGGGCTAGAGGCTCACTTTTGGTTGGACTCTTGGGACGGTTTTCCCCCTATTGTGTCCCAATTTCCTCACCTATTGCCCCTTTGTCACAGATTCACTGCAGTTGGTTGGGTTAGGGTGAGTGATTTTAAGTCTATGTCTGTCCATGGCCAGTTGATGGTGGCTAGGTGGAAGAATCATGAGGAGTGGCCTGTGGTTGGGATGGAGGAGGAGTGTGCGGAATTGCAACGTATCCTTTCTAGCAGGATTTGTAGGTCCCTCCCGGATGGAGATGTCTTATCTTGGTCCCCCAACCCTAAGGGTGTTTATACTGTTGCCTCTGGCTATCAGGTTCTCTTATCTCACAAGTTGGATAGGGTGGAGGTTCGTTGGTGGCAGAGAGTTTGGGATAAGTTTTCTTGGCCAAAGTGCAATTGCTTCATATGGACTTTCGCATGGAAGAAGTGCTTGACTTGGGACAATATTCAGAAGCGAGGATTTCAGGGCCCTTCTAGGTGTGTTTTGTGTGGGAATGGGGAGGAGGATTCTGATCATTTGTTTTTCCGTTGCTCTTTCTCCTTGAGGCTGTGGCATTTTTGGTGGGAGGCTTGGAAAAGCCCTTGTGTTCATGTTTCCTCTTTGGTGGATTTCTAGAGTAGACTTGGCAGACCTCCTGCGATGGCAACCTTCTTACAGGATGTGTGGTATGTTGGGCCTACCTTCATTCTTTGGCAAATTTGGTTGGAGAGGAATCGTAGAATCTTCTGAGGTGAAAAGATGGTCATTCAGCAGATTTGGTAGAGGATTATGGGTATGATTCGGGAGACAGTGGAAGCGAAGTGTGAGGTGGTGTATCCCTTGGAGAAAGGGGATGCTGAGAAGGTGGAGAGACTGGGACTTCAGGAGATGTCCTCGGCTTCGGCTTGTGTTGGAAGGGGAAGGCGGGCAAGGAAGAAAGTGATGAGAACAGGTAAGTGGCTTCCCCCTCCTGTTGGGGTTCTAAAGATTAATACTGATGGCTCCTCTAGGGGAAATCCGGGGCCTGCAGGAATTGGGGGGGTTGGAAGGGATTCTTCAGGGACGGTGGTTTTCTTCTTCTTTGTCTTTGAAGGAGTGCAGACTGTTAACCTAATGGAAGGTCTGGCGATCCTTTTCAGTCTGGAACGGGCCTATGCTTTGGGGTGGAGAAAGGTTATTTGTGAGTCTGACTCACAAGTTTTGGTTAACTTGCTTAATGATAGGAAGATGGCTGATGTCAGTTGGCAGTTGGCTAGGATGGTTCAGCAGATTCTGCAGATTAGTTCCTTGATGGAAGTGGTGTCTTTTGTCCATATTCCGAGGGAGTGGAATAGGGCTGCGGATTGCTTGGCGAAATGGGCTTCAGAACAGCTTGATGGCTGGAAGATTGAGAGGTGGGAGCAGACTTCCCAGGAGCTCCGTCGTGATCTGGAAATGATTATTGCTGAGGAAAGAGAAGAGACTGATGTTGGATGTTGATTGGCTCTTGTGTTGTTTAGTCTTTTTTTGGGTTCCTTGGGGCTTTGGCCTTTTGTTGTGATGTAATGCTTTGTATATGATCTTCAATAAAGTTTTTACCCCTCTTTTTTCAAAAAAAAAACTATGGTACAATCCAAAATCGTAGTCACCAAAGTTAATTGATGGCCCGCAAAAACTCAAATACGAGTGTTTTCCTAAATATGCTATAACTCAACAAATAAGGAAGATTCACAAAAGGCAATAGAAAATATGCGCATAGAATGGACAACTACAGTGTAATCTGCAATCGTAGTCACCAAAGTTGATCTATAGTGCACGAAAACTCAAACACGAGCGTTTTCCCAAATTATAATTAGAAAAAAATGAAGGTTCATGAAAGGTGATTAAATATATGCGTGCAAAATGCACAACTATAGTACAATCCAAAATCACAGTCACCAAAGTTGAGCGATGGACCACAAAAACTCAAACATGAGTAGTTTCCTAAATGCGGCTATAACTCAACAAAAATTGAAGGTTTGTGAAAGCTTATAGAATATACACATATAGAATGCAAGGTAATCCAAGAGTGTAGTCACCAAATTTGATTGGTGGTCCACGAAAATTCAAACTCAAGCGGTTTCCTAAATGTGGCTATAACTCAACAAAAAATGAAGGTTCGTGAAAGGCGATAGAAAATACGCGTATAGAATGCACAACTACAATGTAATCCACAATCATAGTTACCAAAGTTGATTGATGGCCCACAAAAACTTAAACATGAGCGTTTTACTATGTTGGCCTTAACTCAATAATTTTTTTTGGGAAAATTGAAAATATGGGTTTTATACATGTGTATACGATTTTTCATAGAAAGATTCAAAAAAATTACCTCTGTTACGTCTACTGCTTCTACTTTACAAAAAAATCTATCTTTTTCAAGAACAACTTATTTTAAAAAAAAGAAATGATATGGGAACAACATGAGCATCTATAAAACCCATATTAAAGATTTTCCCAAAAAAATATTGTTTCATAGATTCTATTTTTTAGGGGTTCTTGCATGTTGATCAAAAATTAGTTTTTCGAAAAGAGGACGATATGGTCTACTCGAAACGACATTGTCTACAAAACCCATTTCTCATATTTTTCATAAAAAGATTTAAAAATTTTGCCTTTGTTACCTCTACTGCTTCTACTCTACAAAAAAATCTATCTTTTTCAACAACTTATTTCCTCAAAAAATGGATGATCTCGGTCTCTTTGGCACAAGAGCACCTATAAAAAACCATATTTTGATTTTTTGAAAAAAAATTGTTTCGTAGATTCTATTTTTTAGGGGTTTTTGCATGTTGGTAAAATATTAGTTTTTTGAAAAAAGGACGATCTAGGTCTACGCAGAATGACATTGTCTACAAAACCCATTTATCCCATTTTTCATAAAAAGATTCAAGAAAAATTTCTATGTTACCTCTACTACTACTTTTCAAAAAAATCTATGCTTTTCAAAAAATTATTTTTAAAAAAATGGACAATCACACGAACACCTATAAACATGATATATTTGATTTTCCAAAACAAAATGTTTTGTAGATTCTATTTTTGAGGGGTTCTTGTATGTTAGTGAAAAATTAGTTTTTAGAGAAAATGACGATGTGGGTCTACTCAAAACGACATTCTCTACAAAACCCATTTGTCAGATTTTACATAAAAATAATCATAAAATTTGTCTGTGTTATCTCTACTGCTTCTACTTTTCAAAAAAATCTATCTTTTTGAAAAACAAATATTTTTTTCAAAAAACGGACGATCTGGGTCTTTTTAGGGCATGGGCCCCCCATAAAACCTATATTTTTTATTTTCCCAAATAAAATTGTTTCCTAGATTCTATTTTTTAGGGGATCTTGTAGGTTGGTGAAAAATTAGTTTTTCGAAAAAAGCACAATCTGGGTCTACTCAGAACGAAATTCTCTACAATACCCATTTCTCATATTTTTCATTGAAAGACTCAAAAAATTTACCTCTACTGTTTCTACTTTTCAAAAAAATCTATCTTTTTCAAAAATAACTTATTTTATAAAAAAATGAACGATCAGGGTCTTAGGGTCCTTTAACCCAAACACGAGCGGTTTTCTAAATGCAGCTATAACTAAACAAAAAATGAAGGTTCATGAAAGGTGATAGAAAATACATTTACAAAATGAACAACTATAGTGCAATCCACAATCATAGTCACCAAAGTTGATCAATTGCCTACGAAAACTAAAACACGAGTGATTTCCTAAATGCAACTATAACTCAAAGATAAATGCTGGTTTGCGATAGGCAATATAAAATACCCATATATAATGCACAACTACAGTGTAATCCACAATCGTAGTCACCAAAGTTGATCGATGGCCAATGAAAACTCAAACATGAGCGTTTTCCTAAATGCGACTATAACTAAAAAAAAATTGAAGGTTCGTGAAAGTTGATGAAAAATATGTGTACAAAATGCTCAACTATACTACAATCCACAATCTTATTCATCAATGTTAATTGATGGCCCACAAAAACTCAAACATGAGTTGTTTCCTAAATGTGGCTATAACTCAACAAATAATGAAGGTTCACAAATGCTCCATGAAATACACATACAAAATGGACAACTAAGTGCAATCCACAATCATAGTCACCAAAGTTGATCAATGGCCAACGAAAACTAAAACACGAGTGGTTTCCTAAGTGCGGCTATAACTCAACAAAAAATGAAGTTACATGAAAGATGATAGAAAATGCACGTACAATATGAACAACTACAGTGCAATCCACAATCATAGTCACTAAAGTTGATCGATGGCCCACGAAAACTCAAACACAAGCGATTTCCTAATTTCGGCTATAACTAACTAAAAAATGAAGGTTCAAGAAATGCAATAGAAAATACATGTATAGAATGCACAACTACAATGTAATCCACAATCATAGTCACCAATGTTGATAAATGGCCCATGAAAACTCAAACACGAGCGTTTTCCTAAATGTGGCTATAACTCAACAAAAAATAAAAATTCATGAAAGGCGAGTAAAAATATGCTTAAAAAATGCACAACTACAGTACAATCCAAAATTGTAGTCACTAAAGTTGATTGATGGCACACAAAAACTCAAAAATGAGCGGTTTCCTAAATGCGGCTATAACTCAATAAAAAATAAAGTTTTGCGAAAGGCGATAGAAAACATGTGTATAGAATGCACAACTATAGTGTAATAAACAATTGTAGTCATCAAAGTTGATCAATGGCCCACAAAATCTCAAACACTGAGGTTTCCTATATGGGGCTATAACTCAACAAAAAATGAAAGTTCGTGAAAGACAATAGATAATTTTCGTAGAGAATGCACAAATACAGTGTAGTCCACAAGCGTAGTCACCAAACTTGATCGATGGCCCATGAAAACTCCAACTCGAGCGGTGTCCTCAATGCGGCTATAAGTAAACAAAAAATATGCGTACAAAATGCACAACTACAATACAATGCACAATCGTACTCAACAAAGTTGATTGATCACCCACAAAAAATCAAACATGAGTGATTTCCTAAATGCGGCTATAACTGAACAAAAAATGAAGCTTCGTGAAAGGCGATAGAAAATACGCGTATACAATGCACAACTAGAGTATAATGCACAATTGTAGTCACCAAAATTGATCGATGGCCCACAAACACTCAAACATGAGTGGTTTCCTAAGTACGGCTATAACTAAACGAAAAATGAAGATTCGCGAAAGGCGATAGAAAATACGTGTATAGAATGAGCAACTACAATGTAATCCACAATTGTAGTCACCAAAGTTGATTGATGGCCCATGAAAACTCAAACATGAATGGTTTACTTAATGCGTTTACTACTCAACAAAAAATGACAGTTCACAAAAGCAGATAGAAAATACGAATACAAAATGCACAACTATAGTGTAATCCGCAATCATAGTCACCAAAGTTGATTGATGGCCCACAAAAAGTCAAATACGAGTGGTTTCCTAAATGCGCTTATAAGTAAACCAAAACTGAAAGTTTACAAAAGGCGATAGAAAATACATGTACAAAATGGACATCTACAATGCAGTCCGCCAATCGTATTCACCAAAGTTGATATATGGCCCATGAAAACTCAAACATGGGCAGTTTCTTAAATGTGGCTATAAGTAGGCAAATAAATGAAGGTTCGTGAAAGGGGATAGAAGATAAGCATATAGTATGCACACCTATAGTGTAATTCACAATTGTAGTCACCAAAGTGGATAGATGGCCCACAAAGACTCAAATACGAGAGGTTTCCTAAGTACAACTATAACTTAACAAAAAATAAAGGTTCGCGAAAGGTGATATAAAATACATGTATAGAATGCATAACTACAGTGTAATCCACAATCGTAGTGACCAAAGTTGATCAATGGCCCACGAAAACTCAAATACGAGTGTTTTGCTAAATGTGGCTACAACTCAACAAAAATTGAAAGGTTCATGAAAGGCGATTAAAAATATTCTTATGGAATACAAAACTACAATACAATTCACAATCATAGTCACCAAAGTTGATCGATGGCCCACGAAAACTCCAATATGAGCGATTTCCTAAATGTAGCTATAACTCAACAAAAAATGAAGGTTCACAAAATGTGATAGAAAATACACATATAGTATGCACAACTACAGTGTAATCCACAATCATAGTCGCCATATTTGATCGATGGGCTATGAAAACTCAAATACGACAGTTTTCCTAAATGTGGCTATAACTCACCAAAAAATGATATTTTGTGAAAAGTGATTTAAAATATGCATGCAGAATGTACAACTATAGTACAACACAATCGTAGTCACCAAAGTTTCTCAATGGCAATCGACAATCATAGTTATTAGTGTTGATCAATTGTCCACGTAAACTCAAACACCAGTGTTTTCCTACATGAGGCTATAACTCAACAAAAAATAAAGGTTCATGAAAGGAGATTAAAAATATGCATAGAGAATTCACAACTCTAGTACAATCCACAATCGTAGTCACCAAAGTTGATTGATGACGGCCCACAAAAACTCAAACATGAGGGGTTTCCTAAATGCAGCTATAAGTGAACAAAAAGTGAAGGTTCCTGAAAGGTGAAAGAAATACGCGTATAGAATGCACAACTACAGTGTAATCCACAAGCGTGGTCACCAAAGTTTTTCAAAGGCCCACAAAAACTCAAACAGGAGCGGTTTCCTAAATGCGGCTATACTTCAACAGAAAATCAAAGTTTGTTTAAAGTGATAGAAAATACACGTAGAGAATGGACAACTACAGTACAATCAACAATCGTAGTCACTAAAGTTGATCGGTCAGTAACAAAAACTCAAAGATGTGCAGTTTACTAAGTGTAGTTATAACTCAACAAAAAATGAAGGTTAGCAAAAGGTGATAGAAAGTACGTGTATAGAATGCACAAGTAAAGTGTAATCCACAATCGTAGTTACCGAAGTTGACTGATGGCCCATGAAAACTCAAACACGAGCGTTTTCCTAAATATAGCTATAACTCAACAAAAAATGAAGGTTCATGAAAGACAATTAAAAATATGCATACAAAATGCACAACTACAATTCAATCCACTATCATAACCTCCAAAGTTGATCACTGGCCCACAAAAACTCAAACACGAGCAGTTTCCTAAATGCAGCTATAACTCAACGAAAAACGAAGGTTCACGAAAGGCAATAGAAAATAAACGTATAGAATGCACAACTACAGTGTTATCAACGATCGTAGTTACCACAATTGACCGATGGCCCATGAAAAGACAAATACGATCATTTTCCTAAATGCGACTATAACTCAACAAAAAGTGAAGGTTCGTGAAAGGCGATTAAAAATTTGTGTTCAGAATGCACAACTACAGTACAATCCACAATCGTAGTCACCAAAGTTCATTGATGGAGCACAAGACTCAAACATGAGTGGATTCCTAAATGTGGCTATAACTGAACAAAAAATAACGTTTTGCGAAAGGCGATAGAAAATACCCATATAGAATGCACAACTAGTGTGTAATCCACAAGCATAGTCACCAAAGTTGATAGATGGCCCTTGAAAACTCAAACACGAGTGGTTTCATAAGTGCGGCTAAAACTCAACAAAAAAATGAAGGTTCACAAAAGGTGATAGAAAATACGCATATAGAATGCACAATTACAATGCAATCCGCAATCGTAGTCACCAAAGTTGATCGATGGCCCACGAAAACTCAAACACGAGTGGTTTCCTAAGTGCCACTATAACTCAACGAAAAATGAAGGTTCGTGAAAGGTGATAGAAAATAGGTGTAGAGAATAAAAAACTATAGTGTAATCTACAATTGCAGTCACCAAAGTTGATTGATGGCCCACAAAAATTTAGACATGAGTAGTTTCTTAAATTCGGCTATTACTAAAAAAAAATGAAGGTTCCCAAAAGGAGATAGAAAATAAGCATATAGAATGTACAACTATAGTGCAATGCACAATCGTAGACACAAAGTTGATCGATGGACCACGAAAACTCAAACACGAGCGGTTTCCTAAATGCAGCTATAACTCAAGAGAAAATGAAGGTTTATGAAAGCAGATAGAAAATACACGTATAAAATGCATATCTATAGTGTAATTCAAGAGCATAGTCACCAAACTTGATTGATGGACCACGAAAACTAAAACACGTGCGGTTTCCTAAGTGCAGCTATAACTCAACAAAAAATGAAGGTTCATGAAAAGCAATTAAAAATATGCGTAGAAAATGCACAACTATAGTAATATCCACAATCGTAGTCACCAAAGTTGATTGATGGCCTAGAAAACACTCAAACATGTGCGGTTTACTAAATGCAGCTATAACTCAAATAAAAATGAAGGTTCACAAAAGGCGATCGAAAAAATGCATATATAATGGACAACTATAGTGAAATCCACAAAATCTCAAACACGATCGGTTTCCTAAATGTGGTATAACTCAACAAGAAATGAAGGTTCAGAAAAGGATATAGAAAATACGCATACAGATTGCATAACTACAATGCAATCCACAATCATAGTCACCAAAGTTGATTGATGGCCCACGAAAAACTCAAATACAAGTAGTTTCCTAAATACAGCTATAACTAAACAAAAAATGAAGGTTTGTGAAAAATGATTAAAAATATGCATACAAAATGCTGAACTACAGTACAATCCACAATCCTAGTCAACAAGGTTGATCGAAGGCCCACGAAAACTCAAACTTGAGCAGTGTCATAAATTCGGCTATAACTCAACAATAATTGAAGGTTTGCAAAAGGTGATAGAAAATACATGTATAGAATGGAAATCTACAGTGCAATCACAATTGTAGTCACCAAAGTTGATCAATGGCCCACAAAAATTTAAACATGAGCATTTTCGTAAATGTGGCTATCACTCAACAAAAAATGAAGGTTCTTGAAAGGTGATTTAAAATATGCGTATAGAATACAAACCTATATAACAATCCACAATTGTAGTCACCAAAGTTCATTGATGCCCCACGAAAACTCAAACATGAGTGGTTTCCTAAGTGTGGCGATAACTCAATGAAAAATGAAGGTAGCGTTCATAATGCACAACCATAGTGCAATCCACAATTATAGTCACCAAAGTTGATCGATGGCCCATGAAAACGCAAACATGAGCAGTATCCTAAATGCGCCTATAACTCAACAAAAAATCAAGGTTCGTGAAAGGCAACTAAAAATATGCCTACCAAATGCACAACTAAAGATCCACTATCATAGTCATGAAAGTTGATTGATAGCCCACAAAAACTCAAACATGAATGGTTTCCTAAATGCGGCTATAAATCAACAAAAAATGAAGGTTTATGAAAGGCAATAGAAAATACGATTATAGAATGCACAACTACTGTATAATCCAAAAGCATAGTCACCAATGTTGATTGGTGCCCCATGAAAACCCAAACTTGAGCGGTTTTCTAGGTATAACTCAACAAAAATAAAGGTTTGCGTAAGGCATTAGATAATATGCATACATAATGGTCAACTATAGTGCAATCCACAATTGTAATCACAAGAGTTGATTGATGGCGCACAAAATCTCAAACATGAGCGGTTTCCTAAATTTGGCTATAACTCAATAGAAAATTAAGGTTCACGAAAGGCGATAGAATATACACACATAATGGACAACTAGAGTGCAATCCACAATCATAGTCACCAAAGTTGATTGATGGCCCATGCAAACTCAAACACGAGTGGTTTCGTAAGTGCGGCTAAACTCAACAAAAAATGAATGTTCGCAAAAGACGATGAAAAATATACATATACAATGCACAACTATAGTGTAATCCACAATCATAGTCACCAAAGTTGATCAATGGCTCACAAAAACTCAAACACAAGAGATTTCCTAAATTCAACTCTTTCAAAAAATTGAGGTTCATCAAAGGAGATTAAAAATATGTGTACATAATTCACAACTACAGTACAATTCACAATCGTAGTCACCAAAGTCGATTGATTGCCCACAAAACCTTAAACATGAGTGGTTTCCTAAACGCAGGTATAACTCAACAAAAAATGAAGGTTCACAAAACGTGATAGAAAATACGTGTATACAAAGAACAACTATAGTGTAATCCACAAGCGTAGTCACCAAAGTTGATCAATGGCGCAAAAAAACTCAAACATGAGTGGTTTCCTAAAGGTGGCTATAACTCAACAAAAAATGAAGGTTCGCAAAAGCCAATAGAAAAGACACGTATAGAATGCACAACTACAGTGTAATCCACAATCATAGTCAGCAAAGCTGATCGATAGCCTATGGACACTAAAACACGAGCATTTTCCTAAATGCGGTTATAACTCAACAAAAAATGAAGGTTCGTGAAAAGCAATTAAAAATATGAGTACAAAATGCACAACAAAAGTACAATCCACAATCGTAGTCACCAAACTTGATAGCTAGACCAAAAAAACACAAACTCGAGCAGTTTACTAAATGCGGCTATAACCCAACAAAAAATGAAGGTTTGCGAAAGTCGATAGAAAATACTACTAAAGAATGGACAGATATAGTGCAATCCACAATCATAGTCACCAAAGATGATCGATGGCCCATGAAAAATTAAACACGAGTGGTTTCCTAAGTGCGGCTATAACTCAATGAAAAATGAAGGATCGCGAAAGGTGATTGAATGGATAACTACAATGTAATTACCAAGCATAGTCACCAAACTTAATCGATGGCCAACGAAAACTCAAACACGAATGGTTTCCTAAATGCACCTATAAACATAACAAAAAATGAAGGTTCTTAAAAGGTGATATAAAATACACAGACATAATGGAGAACTAGAGTGTAATCCACAATCTTAGTGACCAATGTTGATCGATGGCCCACAAAAACTCAAACATGAGCGGTTTCCGAAGTGCAGCTATGAATCAACAAAAAATGAAGGTTTGCGAAAGGCGATAGAAAATACGCACATAGAATGCACAACTACAGTGTAATCCACAAGCGTAGTCACCAAAGTTGATCGATGGCCCATGAAAACTCAAACTCAAGCAGTTTCCTAAATGCGGCTATAACTGAACAAAAAAATGAAAGTTTACGAAAGGTGATAGAAATATGCATACAAAATGGACAACTACAGTACAATCCACAATCGTACTCACCAAAGTTGATCGATGGCCCACGAAAACTAAAACACAAGCAGTTTCGTAAGTGGGGTTATAACTCAAAGAAACAATGAAGGTTCGCAAAAGGTGATAGAAAATACGCGTATAAAATGCACAACTACAGTGTAATGAACAAGCGTAGTGACCAAAGTTGATCGATGATCCACAAAATCTCAAACATGAGCAATTTAGTTAATGCGGGTATAACTCAACAAAATATGAAGGTTCCCGTAAGGTGATAGAAAATACGCGTATAGAATGCACAACTATAGTGTAATCCACAAGCGTAGTCAACAAAGTTATCGACGGCCCACGAAAACTCAAACTCGAGCAATATCATAAATGGTGCTATAACTAAACAAAAGATGATGTTTCGCTAAAGGCAATAGAAAATACAAGTACAAAATGGACAACTATAGTGCAATAAAAAAATTTAGTCACCAAAGTTGATTGATAGCCCACAAAAACTCACACACGAGCAGTTTCCTAAGTGTGGCTATAACTTAACAAAAAATGAAGGTTCATGAAAGGCAATAGAAATTACCCATATAGAATGCACAACTATAGTGTAAACCACAAGCGTAGTCACAAAAGTTGATCAATGGCCCATGAAAACTCAAACTCGAGCATTTTACTAAATGCAGCTATAACACAACGAAAAATGAAGGTTTACGAATGGTGATAGAGAATATGCTTATAGAATCCACAAGTACAATGTAATCCACAATCGTAGTCACGAAAGTTGATCAATGGCCCATGAAAACTAAAACACGAGTGGATTCCTAAGGTCAACGAAATAATGAAGGTTTGCAAAAAGTGATTGAAAATACACTTATAGAATGCACAACTACAGTGTAATCCACAATCGTAGTCACGAAAGATGATCAATGGCCCATTAAACGTAAAACACAAGCGGTTTCGTAAAAGCAGCAGTAACTCGACAAAAGATGAAGGTTCGCAAAAGCTGATAGAAAATACGTGTATACAATGCACAACAAGAGTGTAATCCACAATCGTAGTAACTAAAGTTGATCGATGCTCACCAAAGCTCAAAGATGAGCGTTTTCCTAAATGCGGCTATAAGTCAACAAAAATTGAAGGTTCATGAACGACGATTAAAAATATGGGTATAGAATGCATAATTACACTACAATCCACAATAGTAGTCACCAAAGTAGTTTGATGACCCATCAAAACTAAAAAATGAGTGGTTTTATAAATACTGCTATAACTCAACATAAAATGAAGGTTCGCGAAAGGCGATGGAAAATATGTGTATAGAATGCACAACTACAGTGTAGTCACCAAAGTTGATCGATGACCCACGAAAACTAAAACTTGCGCAGTTTCCTAAATATGGCTATAACACAACAAAAAATGAAGGTTCGCGAAAGGCGATAGAAAATACATGTACATGATGGATAACTACAGTGCAATCCAAAATTGTAGTCACCAAAGTTTATCAATGGTGCATGAAAACTCAAACATGAGCGGTTTCTTAAGTGCAACTTTAACACAATAAAACATGAAGGTTTGTGAAAGCCTATAGAAAATACAAGTATAGAATGCACAACTACAGTGTAATCCACAACAGTAGTCACCAAAGTTGATCCATGGCCCAGAAAAACTAAAAAACGAGCAGTTTCGTAAATGCAGCTATAACTAAACAAAAAATGAATGTTTGGGAAAGCTGATAGATAATTCATAATCGTAGTCACCAATGTTGATCGATGGCCCACGAAAATTCAAACATGAGGGTTTTCCTAAGTGCGGCTATATAACTCAATGAAAAATGAAGGTTCCTGAAAGGCGATAGAAAGTATGCATACAAAATGGACAATTACAGTGCAATCCACAATGCTAGTCACCAAAGTTGATTGATGGCCCACAAAAACTCAAACACAAGTGGTTTATTATGTGAAGCTATAACTTAACGAAAAATGAAGGTTCACGAAAGGCGATAGAAGATAAGTGTACAAAAGGCACAACTACAGTGCAATACACAATCGTAGTCACCAAAGTTGAACGATGGCCCATTAAAACTCAAATATGAGTGTTTTCCTAAATGCAGCTATAACTCAACAAAAAATGAAGTTTCATGAAAGGCAATAAAAAATACATGTACAGAATGGACAACTACAATGAAATCCACACTCGTAGTCACCAAAGTTGATCGAATTCCCACAAAAACACAAACACAAGTGGTTTATTAAGTGAAGCTATAACTTATCGAAAAATGAAGGTTTGCGAAAGGCGATAAAAAATGCGCATATACAATGCACAACTACAATGTAATCCACAATCGTAGTCACCAAAGTTGATTGATAGCCCACGAAATTTCAAACACGTGTGTTTTCATAAATTACAACTCAACAAAAAGTGAATGTTTGTGAAAGGTGATTAAAAATAAGCATACAAAATGCACAACTATAGTACAATTCACAATTGTAGTCACCAAATTTGATCGATGGCCCACAAAAAGTCAAACATGAGTAAATTCCTCAATGTGGCTATAACTCAACAAAAAATGAAGGTTCACGAAAGGCTATCAAAAAATACACATATAGAATGCACAACTACAGTGTTATCCACAAGTGTAGTGACTAAATTTGATCAATGGCCCACGAAAACTCAAACTCGAGCGGTTTCCTAAATGCTGCTATAAGTCAACAAAAAATGAAGTTTCATGAAAGGCGATAGAAAATATGCGTATAGATTGCACAACTACAGTGTAATCCGCAATTGTAGTCACTAAAGTTGATCAATTGCCCACAAAAACTCAAACACGAGGACTTTACTAAATGGGGCCTTAACTCAACAAATTTTTTTTGGGAAAATTGAAAATATGTTTTTTATATAGTTGTATAGGATTTTTCATAAAAAGATTCAAAAAAATTTCCTTTGTTACCTCTACTGCTTCTAGTTTTTAAAAAACTCTATTTTTTTCAAAAACTATTTATTTTAAAAAAATGGACGATCTGGGTTTCTTTACAACATGAGCATCTATAAAACCCATATTTTCAATTTTCCAAAAAAATATTGTTTCGTAGATTCTATTTTTGAGGTGTTTTTGCATGTTGATGAAAAAATACTTTTTCGAAAAAAGGATGATATGGGTATACTCAGAACGACATTCTCTACAAAACCCATTTCTCAGAGTTTTCATAAAACATATTCAAAAAAATTGCCTTAATTGCCTCTACTGCTTCTACTTTTTAAAAAAATCTATTTTATTCAAGAGAAACTTATTTTTTCAAAAAAAGGATGAATTGGGTCTCTTCAGCACAGGAGCACCTATAAAACTGATATATTTTAGTTTCCCAAAAAAAATTGTTTCATAGATTCTATTTTTTAGGGGTTCTTGCAGGCTGGTGAAAAGTAAGTTTTTTGAAAAAAGGACAATCTGGGTCTAGTCAGAATGACATTCTCTACAAAACTGATTTCTCTGATTTTTCATTAAAAGATTAAAAAGAATTTGCTGCTATTACCTCTAGTACTACTTTTCAAAAAAGTCTATCTTTTTCAAAAATAACTAATTTGTTTAAAAAATGGACGATTAGGGTCTTTTGAGCACACAAGCACCTATAAAACTCATATTTCGATATTCCCAAAACAAATTGTTTCGTAGATGCTATTTTTGAGGAGTTTTTGCATGTTCTTAAGAAATTAGTTTTCCAAAAAAAGGATGATCTGGATCTACTTAGAACGACATTCTCTATAAAACCCATTTCTCAGATTTTTCATAAAAAGATTCAAAAAATTTCCCTTTGTTACCTCTACTGCTTTTATTGTAAAAAAAATCTATCTTTTTCAAGAAAGAACTTATTTCTTCAAAAAATGAATGATCTGGATCCCTTTAGCACACGAGCACCTATAAAATCTATATTTTTTTATTTTCCAAAAAAATAGTTTTGTAGATTCGAATTTTTAGAGGTTCTTGCATGTTGGTGAAAAATTAGGTTTTCAAAAAAGGATGATCCGGGTCTACTCAGAATGACATTCTCTACAAAACCCATTTCTTAGTTTTTTCATAAAAAAGATTCAAAAAATTTGCCTTTATTACCTCTACTACTTCTACATTTCAAAAAAATCTATCTTTTTGAAAAAACAGACGATCTAAATCTCTTCAGCAACATGAACACCTATAAAATCCACATTTTATTTTCTGAAAAAAAAATTGTTACCCTACTGCTTCTACTTTAAAAAAAAACTATCTTTTTCAAGAATAACTTATTTTTTTAAAAACACGAATGATCTGGGTCTCTTTAGCACATGAGCACCTATAGAAACCATATTTTGATTTTTCCAAAAAAAAATGTTTCGTAGATTCTATTTTTGAGGGGTTCTTGCATGTTGTTGAAAAATTAGTTTTTCGAAAAGAGGACAATCTAGATTTACTTAGAATGACATTCTCTAGAAAACCCATTTTTTAGATTTTTCATAAAAACATTCAAAAACTCAAACTTGAGCGGTTTCTTAAATGCAGCTATAACATAACAAAAAAGAAGGTTCTTAATAGGTGATAGAAAATACATGTATAGAATGGACAACTACAATGCAATCCATAATCATAGTGACCAAAGTTGATCGATGGCCCAAGAAAATTAAACACGAGCGGTTTCCTAAGTGCATCTATAACTCAATGAAAAATGAAGGTTCACAAAAGGCGATAGAAAATACGCATTTAGAATGCACAACTACAGTGTAATTCACAATCGTAGTTACCAAAGTTCATCAATCGCCCACGAAAAATTAAACATAAATGTTTTCCTAAATGTGGCTATAACTCAACAACAAATGAAGGTTTGTGAAAGGTGATTAGAAATATGTGTAAAGAATGCACAATTATAGTACAATCCACAATCACAGTCACCAAAGTTTATCCATGGTTCATGAAAACTCAAACACGAGCGGTTTCCCTAAGTGCAGCTACTCAACAAAAAATAAAGGCTCGCGAAAGGTGATAGAAAATACACATATATAATGCACAACTACAGTGTAATCCACAAACGTAGTGACCAAATTTGATTGATGGCCCACGAAAACTCAAACTCGATAAGTTTCCTAAATGTAGCTATAACACAACAAAAAATGAAGGTTCACGAAAGGTGATAGAAAATATGCATACATAATGCACAACTACAGTGCAATCCACAATTGTAGTCACCAAAGTTGATGGCGCACTAATACTCAAACACGAGCAGTTTCCTAAGTGCAGCTATAACTCAACGAAAAATGAAGGTTTGTTAAAGATGATAGAAAATACACGTATAGAATACAGAACTACAGTGATTTAATATAAAATGATAGTTACCACAGTTGAACGATGGCCCATGAAAACTCAAACACGAGCATTTTACTAAGTGGGGCCTTAACTCAATAAAATTTTTTTTGGAAAATCAAAAATATGTTTTTTATACACATGTATAGGATTTTTAATAGAAAGATTTAAAAAAATTGCCTTAGTTACCTCTACTATTTCTACTTTTCAAAAAAATCTATCATTTTCAAAAACAACTTATTTTAAAAAAAGACGGACGATCTGGGTCTCTTTACAACATGAACATCTATAAAACCCATATTTTCAATTTTCCCAAAAAATATTGTTTTGCAGATTCTATTTTTGAGGGCTTTTTGCATGTTTATGAAAAAATAGTTTTTCGAAGTACTATATGGGTATACTCAAAACGACATTCTCTACAAAACCTATTATCTTTTTCAGGAACAACTAATTTTTTCAAAAAGTGGATGATTAGGGTCTCTTGAGCACACGAGCACCTATAAAACCTATATTTCGATTTTCCAAAAAAACATGTTTCGTAGATTTTATTTTTGAGGAGTTTTTGCATGTTGGTGAAAATTTTGTTTTTGAAAAAAAGGATGATCTGGATCTACTCAGAACAACATTCTTTACAAAATCCATTTATCATATTTTTCATAAAAAACATTAAAAAAATTTGCCTCTATTACCTCTACTCTTGTACTTTTGAAAAAATCTATCTTTTTCAAGAAAAAACTTATTTTCTCAAAAAACGGATGATTTGGGTCTCTTCAGCTGATGAACACCTATAAAACCGATATTTTTTATTTTTCCAAAAAAAAATTGGTTCGTAGATTCTATATTTGAGGGGTTCTTGCAAGTTGGTGAAAAATAAGTTTTTCAAAAAAAAAAACAATTTGGGTCTACTCAGAATGACATTCTCTTCAAAATCCATTTCTTAGATTTTTCATAACAATGTTAAAAAAATTTACCTCTGTTACCTCTACTGCTTCTATTTTTTGAAAAAAACTATCTTTTACAAAAATAACTTATTTTTTCAAAAATGGATGATCTAGGTCTCTTAAGCACACAAGCACCTATCAAAACCATATTTCTATTTTTCCAAAAAAAATTGTTTTTACCTTCTATTTTTGAAGGGTTCTTGCATGTTGTTGAAATATTAGTTTTTAGGAAAAATGATGATCTAGGTCTACTCAGAATGACATTGTCTACAAAATCCATTTATCTCATTTTTCATAAAAGGATTCAAAAAATAATCCTATGTTACCTCTACTACCTCTACTTTTCAAAAAATCTATCTTTTCCAAAATCTTATTTTTTCAAAAGATGAATGATTTGGGTCTTTCAGCACATTAGCACCTATTTTTGAGGGGATCTTTCATGTTGGTGAAAATACATGTATAGAATGCACAACTAAAGTGTAATCCACAATCGTAGTCACCAAAGTTTATCGATGGCCCAAAAAAACTCAAATACGGCCAATTTCACAAATATCGCTATAACTCAACAAAAAATGAAGGTTCGCGAAAGGCGATAGAAAATACACCTATAGAATGCACAACTAGAGTGTAATCCACAAGCGTAGTAACCAAAGTTGATCAATGGTCAATGAAAACTGAAAATTGAGCGGTTTGCTAAATGGAGGTATAACTCAAAAAAATATGAAGGTTCGCGAAGGGCAATAGAAAATACACGTACAAAATGGGCAACTATAGTGCAGTCCACAATCGTAGTCACCAAAGTTGATCAATGGCCCACGAAAACTCAAACATGAGTGGTTTCTTAAATGCGACTATAACTCAACAAAAAATGAAGGTTCAGAAAAGGCGATAGAAAATACGCATACAAAATGGACAACTACAGTGCAAAAAGTTGATTGATAGTCAACAAAAACTCAAACAAAAAATGAATGTTCACGAAAGGCAATAGAAAATATGTGTATAGATTGCACAACTACAATGTAATCCATAATTGTAGTCACGAAAGATGATTGATTGCCCATGAAAATTCAAACTCGAGCGTGTTTCCTAAATGCAGCTATAACTCAACAAAAAATTAAGGTTCACAAATGGCAATAGAAAATACGCTTACATAATGGACAACTATAGCGCAATCCACAATTGTAGTCACCAAAGTTGATCGATGACCCATCAAAACTCAAACATGAGCGGTTTTCTAGATGCGGCTATAACTCAACAAAAATGAAGATTTACAAAAGGTGATAGAAAATACGCGTATAGAATGGACAACTCCAAAGTTGATCGATAGCCCACAAAAACTACTTCTACTTTTCAAAAAAGTCTATCTTTTTTACGTACAACTAATTTCTTCAAAAAATGGACGATTAGGGTCTCTTGAGGATACAAGTACCTATAAAACCCATATGTTGATTTTCCTAAAAAAAAACCTAAATGTGGCTATAACTCAACAAAAAATTAAGGTTCACAAATGGCAATTGAAAATACGCTTACATAATGGACAACTACAGCGCAATCCACAATTGTAGTCACCAAAGTTGATTGATGACCCATGAAAACTCAAACATGAGCGGTTTTCTAGATGCGGCTATAACTCAACAAAAAATGAAGATTTACGAATGGTGATAGAAAATGTATAGAATGGACAACTCCAAAGTTGATCGATAGCCCACAAAAACTACTTCTACTTTTCAAAAAAGTCTATCTTTTTTACGAACAACTAATTTTTTCAAAAAATGGACGATTAGGGTCTCTTGAGCATACAAGTACCTATAAAACCCATATGTTGATTTTCCCAAAAAAAATTTGTAAATTCTATTTTTGAGGAGTTTTTGCATGTTGGTGAAAGATTAGTTTTCCAAAAAATGGACGATTTGGATCTAATCAGAACGACATTCTCTAAAAAACCCATTTCTCAGATTTTTCATAAAAGGATTTAAAAAACTTGCCTTTGTTACCTCTATTGCTTCTATTTTTTTTAAAAAGTTATCTTTTTCAAGAATAACTTATTTCTTCAAAAAATAGACAATCTGGGTCTCTTTAGCACACAAGCACTTATAAAACCTATATTTTTTGATTTTCCAAAAAAAAATGTTTCATAGATTCTATTTTTGAGGGGTTCTTGCATGTTGGTGAAAATTTATTTTTTTGAAAAAAGGACGATTTGAGTCTACTCAGAACAACATTCTTTACAAAACCCATTTCTTAGATATTTCATAAAAAGATTCAAAAAATGTGCCTCTGTTACCTCTACTTCTACTTCTCAAAAAAATCTATCTTTTTCAACAACTTATTTTTTCAAAAAATGGACGATCTGGGTCTAGCATACGAGCACCTATAAAACCCATATTTCGATTTTCCCAAAAAAAATTGTTTCTTGGATTCAATTTTTGACAGGTTCTTGCATTTTGGTGAAAAATTAATTTTTCAGAAAAAGGACGATCTTGGCCTTCTTAGAACAGCATTCTCTAATAAACCCATTTCTCAATTTTTTCATAAAAAGATTCAATTTTTTTCCTTTGTTACCTCTACTGCCTCTTCATAATAATCATACACACCAAAGTTGATCGATGGCCCACAAAAACTCAAACACGATTGGTTTCCTAAATGCGGCTATAACTCAAAAAAAATTGAAGATTCACGACAAGCGATGGAGAATTAGCGTTGATAATGCACAACTACAGTGCAATCCACAATCATAGTCACAAAGTTGATTGATGGCCGATGAAAACTCAAACATGAGCGGTTTCCTAAATGTGGCTATAAATAAAAAAAATGAAGGTTTGTGAAAGGTGATAGAAAATATGGATACAAAACGCACAACTATAATGTAATCCACTAGTGTTGTCATGAAAGTTGATCAAGGGCGCATGAAAACTCAAACACGAGCGGTTTCCTAAATGCGGCTATAAGTCAGCCAGAAATGAAGGTTTACGAAAGGCGATAGAAAATACGTGTACAAAATGGACAATTATAGTGCAATCCACAATCATAGTCACCAAAGTTGATCGATTGCCCAAGAAAACTAAAACACGATCAGTTTCCTAAATGTTGCTATAACTCAACGAAAAGTGAAGGTTTCAAAAAGGTGATAGAAAATACATGTACAGATTGGAAAACTACAATGCAATCCACAATCATAGTCACCAAGTTGATCAATGGCCCTCTAAAATTCAAATACGAGCGTTTTCCTAAATACGGCTATAACTCAAGAAAAAATGAATGTTGTGAAAACCAATTAAAAATATCCGTACATAATGCACAACTACAGTGCAATCCACAATCATTGTCCCCAAAGTTGATCAATGGCCCATGAAAACTCAAACTCGATAAATTTCCTAAATGTAGGTATAACTAAAAAAAAAAAAGTTTCGCAAAAGGCGATAGAATATACACGTACAAAATGGACAACCACAGTGCAATCCACAATGATAGTCACCAAAGTTGACCGGTGGCCCACAAAAACTGAAACATGAGCGGTTTAATAAATGTGGCTATAACTCAACAAAAAATGAAAGTTCATGAAAGACGATTAAAAATATGCATACATAATGCACAACTATAGTACAATTCACAATCATTGTCACCAAAGTAGATCAATGGCCCAGAAAAACTCAAACATGAAAGGTTTCCAAAATGCGGATATAACTCAAACAAAAAAAATGAAGGTTATTGAAAAGCAATAGAAAATATTCGTATAGAATGGACAAGTACAATGTAATGCACAAGAGTAGTCACCAAAGTTGATCGATGGCCAACGACAACTCAAACACGAGCGTTTTCCTAAATGCGGCTATTAACTCAATAAAAAATGAGGGTTCAAAAAAGGTGATTAAAAAATTGCGTACATAATGCACAACTATGGTATAATCCACAATTATAGTTGACAAAGTTGATTCATGGCCCACAAAAACTCAAAAAGGAGTGGTTTCCTAATTCCATCAATAACTCAACAAAAAATGAAGGATCGCGAAAGGTGATAAAAAATTGGCATATAGAACGCACAACTATAGTGTATTCCACAAGTTTAGTCAACAAAGTTGATTGATGGCCCACAAAAACTGAAACATGAGCTGTTTGCCAAATGCGGCTATAAATCAACAAAAAATAAACGTTTGCGAAAGGTGATAGAAAATAAGCGTCCACAATGCACACCTACAGTGCAATCCACAATCATAGTCTCCAAAGTTGATCGATGGCCCACAAAAACTCAAACTCAAGCGGTTTCCTATATGTGGCTATAACACAACAAAAAATTAGAGTTCTCAAAAGGCAATAGAAAATATGTGAGTAGAATGCACAACTACAGTCTAATCAAAAAGTGTAGTCACCATACTTGATCGATGGCCCATAAAAGCTGAAAGTCGCGTGGTTTCCTAAATGCGGCTATAACTCAACAAAAAATGAAGGTTCATGAAAGGCGATAGAAAATACTTTTACAAAATGAAAAATGAAGGTTGACAAAAACCAATAGAAAATACACGTAAAGACTACACAACTACAGTGTAATCGACAAGCGTACTCCCCAAAGTTGACTGATGGCCCACGAAAAGTCAAACATGAGGGGTTTCCTAAGTGTGTCTATAACTCAAAAAAAATGAAGGTCCGCAAAAGGGGATCAAAAATATGCATATAGAATACACAACTATAGTGTAATCAACAATCATAGTCACCAAAGTTGATCGACGGCCCACAAAATATCCAACACAAGCAATTCGCTAAATGCGGCTATAACTCAACAAAAAATGAAAGTTCGTGAAAGGTGATAGAAAATTAGCGTTCATAATGCACAACTACAGTGCTATCAACAATCGTAGTCACCAAACTTGATCGATGGCCCACAAAAACTCAAACATGAGTGGTTTCCTAAATGTGGCTATAACTGAAGAAAAAAATGGAGGTTCGTGAAAGGTGATAGAAAATACGAATATAGAATGCACAACTACAGTGTAATCCACAATCATAGTCACCAAAGTTGATCGATGGCCAACGAAAACTCAAACATGAGTGTCTGGGGAGATAACTAAATGAAAAATTAAGGTAGTGTTCATAATGCACAACTACAGTGCAATCCACAATCGTAGTCACCAAAGTTGATCGATGGCCCATGAAAACTCAAAAACAAGCGGTTTCCTAAATGCGGGTATAACTCAATAAAAAGATGAAGGTTTGTGAAAGGTGATATAAAATATGCGTTTAGAATGGGAAACTACAGTACAATCCACAATCGTAGTCACCAAAGTTGATTACTAAAAAATGAGCGGTTTCCTAAATGCAGGTATTACTAAACAAAAAATAAAGGTTCACAAAAGGAGATAGAATATACACATACAAAATGGGCAACTATAGTTAAATGTACAAATACACTATAATCCACAATCATAGTCACCAAAGTTGATCGATGGCCAACGAAAACTCAAACACGAGTGTTTTCCTAAATGTGGTTATAACTCAACAAAAAATGAACGATCATGAAAGGCGATTAAAAATATGCGTATAGAATGCACAACTGTAGTACAATCCAAAATCATAATCAATTTTGGTGGCTATGGTTAACTTTGGTGACTACGGTTAACTTTGGTGACTATGATTGTGGATGGCACTGTAGTTTTCCATTCTATATTTTCTATCGCCTTTCACGAGACTTCATTTTTTCGTTGAGTTATAGCCGTATTTTGGAAACTGCTCATATTTGAGTTGTCATAGGCCATCGATCAACTTTGGTGGCTACGATTGTGGATTACACTATAGTTGTTCATTCTGTACAGTAATTTGCATCACCTTTCGCGAACCTTCATTTGTTGTTGAGTTATAGCCAGATTTTGGAAACCTCCCATGTTTGAGTTTTCGTGGGCCAGTGATCAACTTCGGTGACTACAATTTTGGATTTTACTATAGTTGTCCATTATGTATATATATTTTCTATTGGCTTTCGTGAACCTTCATTTTTTGTTTAGTTATAGCCGCACTTATGAAACTGCTCGTGTTTGAGTTTTCATTGGCCATCGATCAAGTTTCATGACTACACTTGCGGATTATACTGTAATTGTGCATTCTATACAGATATTTTCCATCGCCCTTTGCGAATCTTCATTTTTTGTTGAGTTATAGCCACATTTAGGAAACTTCTCGTGTTTGAGTTTTTGCCGGCCATTGATCAACTTTGGTGACTACGGTTGTAGATTGTACTATAGTTGTCCATTTTGTATTTATATTTTTAATCGCCTTTTAGGAAACTTCATTTTTTGTTTATTTATAGCCTCTAGGAAAATGCTCATGTTTGAGTGTCTGTGGGCCGTCGATGAACTTTGGTGACTACGATTATGGATTACACTGTACTTGTGCTGTCTATACACGTATTTTCTATCGCCTTTCACAAACCTTCATTTTTTGTTGAGTTATACCCGCATTTAGGAAACCGCTCATGTTTGAGATTTTGTGGGCCATCAATCAACTTTGGTGACTACGATTGTGGATTACACTGTAGTTGTGCATTCTATACATGTATTTTTTATCGAATTTCGTGAACCTTCATTTTTTGTTCAGTTATAGCCGCATTTAGGAGACCGCTCATGTTTGCATTTTCATGCACCATCGATCAACTGTTGTGACTACAATAGTGGATTGCATTGTTATTGTGAATTGTATACCTGTATTTGCTAGCCCCTTTTGTGAACCTTCATTTTTCATTAAGTTATATTACGAAACCGCTCGTGTTCAAGTATTCGTGGGCCATCGATCAACTTTGGTGAATACGATTGTGGGTTGCACTGTAGTTGTCCATTCTATACGCATATTTTCTATCACCTTTCACGAACCTTTATTTTTTGTTGAGCTATAGCTTGATCAACTTAGGAAACTACAATGCAATCCACAATCATAGTCACAATGTTGATCAATGACCTAAGAGAACTCAAACGCGAGCGTTTTCCTAAATGGGGCTATAACTAAAAAAAATGAAGGTTCATGAAAGGGGATTAAAATTTGTGTATAAAATGCACAACTACAGTACAATCCACAATTGTAGACACCAAAGTTGATCGATGGCCCACAAAAACTCAAACATTCGCAGTTTCTTAAATGCGACTATAACTCAACAAAAAATGAAGGTTTGCGAAAGGCGATAGAAAATATGCATATAGAATGCACATCTATAGTGTAATCCACAAGGGTAGTCACCAAGGTCGATCGATAGCCCACAAAAACTCAAAATTGAGCGGTTTCCTAAATGTGGCTATAACTCAACAAAAAATGACAGTTCACTAAAGGCGTTAGAAAATATGCGTACAAAATGCACAACTACAATGTAATCCACAATCGTAGTCACAAAAGTTGATCAATGCGCACAAAAACTCAAACACGAGCATTTTCGTAAATGCGGCTATATCTCAACAAAAAATCAAGTTTCGTGAAAGACAAGTAAAAATATGCATACAAAATGTACAACTATAGTACAATCCCCAATTGTAGTCACCAAAGTTGATTGATGGCCCACAAAAATGTCAAACATGAATGATTTCCTAAATGCGGTTAATAACTAAACAAAAAATGAAAGTTCATGAAAGGAAATAAAATATGTGTGTATAGAATGGAGAACTACAATGTAATCCACAATCGTAGTCACCAATGTTCGATGGCCCATGAAAATTCAAACTCGAGCTATTTCCTAAATCCGTCTATAACAAAAAAAAATGAAGGTTCACAAAAGGCGATAGAAAATACGTGTACAAAATAGAAAACTACAGTGCAATCCACAATCGTAGTCACAAAAGCTGATCGATGGCCCATGACAACTCAAACACGTTTGATTTACTAATTGCAGCTATAAGTCAATGATAAATAAAGGTTCGTGAAAGCTAATAGAAAATACATGTATAGAAGGCACAAATACATAGCAATCCACAATCGTAGTCACCAAAGCTTATTGATGGCCCGTAGAAACTCAAACATAGGCGGTTTCCTAAGTGCGGCTATAACTCATTCAAAAATAAAAGTTCACAAAATGCGATAGAAAACACGCATACAGATTTGACAACTACAGTACAATCCACAATTCTAGTCACCAAAAGTTGAACGATTGCCCACAAAAACATGAACTTGAGTAGTTTGCTAAATGCGGCTATAACGCAAGAAAAAATGAAGGTTCACGAAAAGAAATGGAAAATATGTATAGAGAATGGAAAACTACAGTGCAATCCACAATCGTAGTCACCAAAGTTGATTGATGGCCCACGAAAACTCAATTATGAGTGATTTCCTAATTGTTTGATTTTTTATAGGACATCGATCAACTTTGGTGACTTCAATTATGGATTGCATTGTAGTTGTCCATTCTCTATGTGTATTTTCTATCGCCTTTTGCGAACCTTCATCTTTTCTTAATGGAAGGCCCATGAAAACTCAAACAAGAGTAGAATCCTAAATGCGGTTATAACTCAACAAAAAATGAATGTTTGTGAAAGGAGATTAAAAATGTGCATACAAAATGCATAACTACAATACAATCTAGTATTGTTGTCAGCAAAGTTGATCGATGGTCCACAAAAATTCACAGACGAGATGTTTCCTAATTGCAGTTATAACTTGACAAAAAATGAAGCTACACAAAAGGAAATACTAAATATGCATATATAATGAACAACTACAATGCAATCCACAATTGTAGTCACCAAAGTTGATCGACGGCCCACGAAAACTCAAACACGAGCGGTTTCCTAAATGCGGCTATAAGTGAATGAAAAATGAAGGTTCACAAAATGGGATAGAAAATACATGAATAGTATTCACAACTACAGTGCAATCCACAATCATAGTCACCAAAGTTTATCGACGGCCCACGAAAAGTAAAACACGAACGGTTTCCTAAATGCGGCTATAAATAAACAAAAAATGAAGGTTTGTGAAAAGCGATAGAAAATACAAGTACAAAATTGACAACTACAATGCAATCCAAATTCGTAGTCAGTAAAGTTGATCGATGGCCCACGAAAACTCACACATGCATGGTTTCCTAAGTGTAGCTATAACTCAACAAAAAATGAAGGTTCGTGAAAGGCGGCAGAAAATACACTTATAGAATACACAACTACAATGTAATCCACAAGTGTTGTCACCAAAGTTGATAAATGTCCCACAAAAATTCAAACACGACAGGTTTGCTAAATGTGGTTGTAAGTCAACCAAAAATGAAGGTTTTTGAAAGGCAATAGAAAACACATGTACATAATGGACAACTATAGTGCAAGCCACAGTCGTAGTCACCAAAGTTGATCGATGGCCCATGAAAACACAAACACGATCAGTTTTCTAAATGGGCCTATAACACAATGATAAATGAAGCTTCGAAAAAGGCGATAGAAAATACCTGTACAAATTGGAAAACTATAGTGCAATCCACAATCGTAGTCATCAAAGTTGATCGATGGCCCTCAACAACTCAAATACGAGTGGTTTCCTAAATACGACTATAACTCAACAAAAAATGAATGTTTGTGAAAAGCAATTAAAAATATGCATACATAATGCACAAGTATAGTACAATCCAATATAATAGTCCCCAAAGTTGATTGATGACCCATTGAAACTTAAACTTAAGCGGTTTCCTAAATGCAGCTAAAGTCAACAAAAAAAGAAGGTTCACAAAAGACAATAGAAAATACATGTAACTATAGTGCAATCAACAATCATAGTCACCAAAGTTGATCAATGGCCCACAAAAACTCAAACATGAGCGGTTTCTTAAATGCAACTTTAACTCAACAAAAAATGAAGGTTCATGAAAGGTGATTAAAAATAAGTGTATAGAATGCACAACTATATGGTTCAGTCCACAATCGTAGTGACCAAAGTTGATCGATTCCACAAAAAAATTCAAACATGAGTAGTTTTCTAAATGCAGCTATAACTCAAACAAAAAAAATGAAGGTTTACGAAAGCCAATAGAAAATACGTGTATAGAATGTAGAACTATAGTGTAATCGACAAACGTAGTCATCAAAATTGATCGATGGTCCATGAAAACTCAAACACTAGCATTTCAAAAATGCGGGTATTAACTCAACAAAAAATGAACGTTAAAGAAAGGCAATTAAAAAATCACGTACAAAATGTACAACTACGATACAATCCACAATCATCGTCACAAAAGATGATTGATGGCCGACAAAAACTCAAAAAGGAGTAGTTTCCTAAATGCAGCTATAACTCAACAAAAAATTAAGGTTCGTGAAATCTGATAGAAAATACACATATAGAATGGACAACTATAGTGTATTCCACAACTGTAGTCAACAAGATTGATTGATGGCCCACAAAAACTCAAACACGAGCGGTTTTGTATATGTGGTTATAACTCAACAAAAGATGAAGGTTTCACAAAAGTCGATAGAAAATACACATACATAATGTACAACTATAGTGCAATCCACAATCATAGTCACCAGAGTTAATCGATGGCCCACGGAAACTCAAACACGAGTTGTTTCCTAAATGCGTCTATAACTCAAACAAAAAATAAGGTGATAGAAAGTACGTGTATAGAATGCACAACTATAGTGTATTCCACAATCATGGTCACCAAAGTTGATTGATGGTCCACAAAAACTCAAAAAGGAGCGGTTTCCTAAATGCAGCTAAACTAAACAAAAAATAAGGTGATAGAAAATACGCGTATTGCACAACTACAGTGTATTCCACAAGTGTAGTTAGGCATACAAAGTGGACAACTACAGTGCAATGCAAAATTGTAGTCACCAAAGTTGATTGATGCCCACAGAAATTCAAACATGAGTGCTTTCCTAAATGTGGCTATAACTTAACAAAAAATGAATATTTCACACAATTCGATAGAAAATATGTGTACAAAGTGGACAACTATAGTGCAATCCATAATCGTAGTCACCAAAGTTGATTGATGGCCCACCAAAACTCAAACACAAGCGGTTTCCTAAATACGGCTATAACTAAACAAAAAATGAAGGTTCATGAAAAGCAATAGAAAATATGTGTACAGAAAATACAACTACATTGCAATCCACAATCGTATTCACCAAAGTTGATCGATGGCCTAGGAAAACACAAACACGAGAGGTTTCCTAAATGCAGCTATAACTCAACAAAAAATGAAGGTTTATGAAAGGTAATTAAAAATATGCGTCCAACATGAACAACTATAGTAAAATCCACAATCCTAGTCACCAAAGTTGATAGATGGCCCATAAAAACTTAAAGATGAGCGGTTTCTTAAATTCAGCTATAACTCAACAAAAAATGAAAGTTCGTAAAAGGCAATAGAAAATAAGCGTATAGAATGCACAACTACAGTGTAACACACAAGCGTAGCAACCAAAGTTGATCGATGGTCCATGAAAAATCAAACACGATCGTTTTCCTAAATATGGCTATAACTCAACAAAAAATTAAGGTTCACAAAATGCAATAGAAAATACGCGTACAAAATGGACAACTACAGTGCAATCCAAAATCGTAGACACCAAAGTTGATCAATGGCCCTCGAAAATTCAAACATGAGCGGTTTCATAGATGCAGCTATAACTCAATGACAAATGAAGGTTCTCGAAAGGCAATAGAAAATATGCGTATAAAATGCACAACTATAGTGTAATCGACAGTCGTAGTCACCAAAATTGATCGATGGCCCACGAAAACTCAAATACGAGCGTTTTAAAAAATGTGGCTATAACTCAACAAAAAATAAACCTTTGTGACAGGCAAACAAAATTTTTCCTACATAGTGCACAATTATAGAAAAATCCACAATCGTTGACACCAAAATTGATTGATGGCCCATTAAAACTCAAACTCAGGCAGTTAGCTAAATACGGCTATAACGCAACAAAAAATGAAGGTTCGCGAAAGCCTGTAGAAAATTGGTGTTCATAATGCACAACTACAATGCAATCCAAAATCATAGTCACCAAAGTTGATCGATGGCCCAGAAAAACTCAAAATTGAGCATTTTTCTAAATGCGGCTATAATTCAATAAGAAATGAAGACTCGCGATAGGCGATAGAAAATACATGTATAGAATGCACAACTACTATACAATCCACAATCGTAGTCACGAAAGTCGATCAATGGCCCATGAAAAACTCAAACACGAGCGGTTTCCTAAGTGCAACTATAGCTCAACTAATAATGAAGGTTCGCGGAAGGTGATAGAAAATATGTGTATAGAATGCACAACTAAAATGTAATCCACAATTATAGTCACCAAAGTTGATCAATGGCCGACAAAAACTCAAACATGAGCATTTTCTTAAATGCAGCTATAACTCAACAAAAAATGAAGGTTTGTTAAAGATGATTAATAATATGCATAGATAATGCAGAACTACAATCCACAATGATAGTCACCAAAGTTAATCGATGGCCCAAAAAACTCAAACATGAGCAGTTACCTAAATGCAGCTATAACTCAAGGAAAAATGAAGGTTCATGAAAGGTGATAGAAAATACGCATATAGATTGGAAAACTACAGTGCAATCCACAATTGTAGTCGCAAAAGTTGATTGCTGACCCACAAAAACTCAAATACGAGCAATTTCCAAAATACAGCTATAATTCAACAAAAAAGAAGGTTTGTGAAAAGTGATTAAAAATTTCCTAAATGTAGCTATAACTCAACAAAAAATGAAGGTTTAAGGCGATAGAAAATAAGCATACATAATGGACAACTACAGTGCAACCCATAATCGTGGTGAATAAAGTTGATCGATGGCCAACGAAAATTTAAACACGAGCGGTCTCCTAAATGCGGGTATAACTCAACGAGAAATAAAAGTTCATGAAAGGCGATAGAAAATACACGTAATGAATGCAATGAATGCACAACTACAATGTAATTAACAAGCGTAGTCACCAAAGTTGATTGATGGCCCACGAAAACTCAAATTCCAGCGGTTTTTGAAATGCGGCTATAACTCAAAAAATTGAAGGTTCGCGGAAGGCGATAGAAAATACGTGTACAGAATGGACAACTATGGTGCAATCCAAAATTGTAGTCACCAAAGTTTATCAATGGCCCACAAAAATTGAAAATCGAGTGGTTTCCTAACTCAGCGAACAATTAAGGTTTGTGAAAGGCGATAATAAGTATGCGTATAGAATGCAAAAGTACAGTGTAATCCACAATCGTAATCACCAAAGTTGATCGATGGCCCATGAAAACTCAAACATGAGTAGCTTCCTAAATGTGGCTTTAACTCAACAAAGAATGAAGGTTCGTGAAAAGGGATAGAAAATACGCCAATAAAATTCACAACTACAGTGCAGTGCACAATCGTAGTCACCAAAGTTGGTTGATGGCCCATGAAAAGTCAAACATAAGTAGTTTCTTGAATGCAGCTATAACTCAACAACAAATGAAGGTTCGTGAAATGCGATTAAAAATATGCATACATAAATCACAACTATAGTACAATCCACTATCATTGTCAACAAAGTTGATCGATGTTGCACAAAAACTCAAACATGACCAATTTCCCAAATGCGGCTATAACTCAACAAAAAATGAAGGTTCACAAAAGGTGATACAAAATATGCGTACATAATGAACAACTATAGTGCAATCCATAATTGTTGTCACCAAAGTTGATCGATGGTCCACGAAAACTCAAACACGAGCGGTTTCCTAAATTTGTCTATAGAAAATACGTGTACAAAATGGACAACTACAGTGCAATCAACTATTGTACTCGCCAAAGTTGATCGATGGCCCAAGAAAACTCAAACATGAGTGGTTTCCTAAGTGCAGCTATAACTCAACGAAAAATGAAGCTTCTCGAAAGGTGATAGAAAATACACGTATAGAATGCACAACTACTGTGTAACAAGCGTAGTTAGAAAATTTGGTCGATGGCCCACGAAAGCTCAAACTAGAGTGATTTCCTAAATGCAGCTATAACTCCACAAAAAATGAAGGTTTGTGAAAGGCGATAGAAAATATGCGTAGAAAATGGACAACTAAAGTGCAACTGACAATCGTAGACACCAAAGTTGATCGATGGCCCACGAAAACTCAAACACGAGTAGTTTCCTAAGTGCGACTATAACTCAACGAAAAATGAAGGTTCGCGAAAGGCGATAGAAAATGCAATGCACAACTAAAGTGTTACCTCTATTGCGTCTGCTTTTCAAAAAGATTTGTGTTTTTGAAAAACAACTTATTTTAAAAAAAAATAGACGATCTGGGTTTACTCAGAACGACATTCGCTACAAAACCCATTTCTCAGATTTTTCATAAAAATATTCAAAAAATTTGCCTCTATTACCTCTACTGCTTCTACTTGTTGAAAACTTCTATCTTTTTCAAGAACAACTTATTTTTTCAAAAAACGGATGATCTGGGTCGAGCACACAAGAACTTACAAAACCTATATTTTTTATTTTCCCCAAAAAAATTGTTTTGTAGATTCTATTTTTGTGGGGTTCTTACATGTTGGTGAAAATTAGTTTTTTGAAAAAAGGATGATCTAGGTCTACTGAGAATGAAATTTTCTACAAATCCCATGTCTTAGATATTTCATAAAAAGATTGAAATTTTTTGCTTCATTTACCTCTACTGCTTCTACTTCTCAAAAAAATCTATCTTTTAAAAAACAACTTATTTTTTGAAAAGACGGACGATGTGGGTCTCTATAGCATACAAACACCTATAAAACCCATATTTTGATTTTCCAAAAAAAAAAAAATTGTTTTGTGGATTCTATTTTGAGGGATTTTTGCATGTTGGTGAAAAATTAGTTTTTCAAAAAATAGATGATCTAGATTTACTCATAATAACATTCTCTACAAAACCTATTTCTCAGATTTTTGATAAAAAGATTCAAAAAATTTGCCTCTATTACCTCTATTGCTTCTACTTTTTAAAAAAATCTATCTTTTTCAAGAAATACTTACTTTTTTTAAATACAAAAGATCAAAATCTCTTCAGCACACGAGCACCTATAAAACCCATATTTTTTTATTTTACCAAAAAAAATTGTTTCGTAGATTCTATTTTTTAGGGGTTCTTGCATGTTGTTGAAAAATTAGTTTTTCAAAAAAAGGATGATCTGGTCTACTCAGAACGACATTCTTTACAAAACCCATCTCTCATATTTTTCATAAAAGATTCAAAATTTTTCCTTCCACAGCTTCTACTTTTCAAAAAAATCAATCTTCTCCAAGAGCAACTTATTTTTTGAAAACTCGGATGTTCTACTTCTCTTTAGGACACAAGTACCTATAATTCAACAAAAAATGAAGGTTCACAAAAAGTGATAGAAAATACGCATATAGAATGCACAACTACAGTGTAATCCACAAACGTTTTCCTAAATGCGGCTATAACTCAAATAAAAATGAAGGTTCGTGAAAGGCGATTAAAAATATGTGTACAGAATGCAAAACTATAATACAATCCACAATCATAGTCATCAAGGTTGATCGATGACCCGCGAAAACTCAAACACGAGTGGTTTCCTAAGTACGGCTATAACTCAACGAAAAATAAAGGTTCACGAAAGGCAATAGAAAATATGCATATAGAATGCACAACTACAGTGTAATCCACAATCATAGTCACCAAAGTTGATCAATGGCCCACAAAAACTTAATCACGAGCGGTTTCCTAAATGAGCATATAACTCAACAAAAAATGAAGGTCCGCGAAAGGTGATAGAAAATATGTATACATAATGGACATATACAGTGCAATCCACAATCATAGTCACCAAAGTTGATCGATGGCTCACACAAAACACAAATATGAGCAGTTTCCTAAATACTCATAAGTGAACGAAAAATGAAGGTTTGTGAAAGGCGATAGAAAATACGCGTATAGACGATCTGAATCTCTTCAGCACATGAGCACTATAAAACTTTCTTTTTTTTTTCCCAAAAAAAAATGATTCGTAGATTCTATTTTTGAGGGGTTCTTGTATGTTGGTGAAAAATTAGTTTTTTGAAAAAAAGACGATCTAGGTCTACTCAAAACGACATTCTCTACAAAACGCATTTCTTAGATTTTTCATAAAAAGATTCAAAAAAATATCCTTTGTTACCTCTACTGCTTCTACTTTTCAAAAATATCTATATCGATGGCCCAAAAAAGCTGAAACATGAGTAGTTTAAAAAATGCAGCAACTCAACAAAAAATTAAGGTTCATGAAAGGCAATTAAAAATATGTGTACTGTGGTTGTGTATTATGTATGCATATTTTTAATCGCTGTTCATGAATCTTCATTTTTTGTTGAGTTAAAGCCGCATTTAGGAAAATGCTCATGTTTGAGCTTTTTTGGGCCATCAATCAACTTTGGTCGCTACGATTGTGGACTGCACTATAGTTGTCCATTTTGTACGTGTATTTTCTATCGCTTTTCGTGAACCTTCATTTTTTGTTGAGTTATAGCCACATTGAGGAAACTACTCGTGTTTTAGTTTTCATCGGCCATCAATCAACTTTGGTGACTACAATTGTGGATTGCACTGTAGTTGTGCATTGTGAACACTTTTACTTTCTATCGCCTTTTGTGAACCTTCATTTTTTCTTTGAGTTAAGCTGCATTTGGGAAACCACTCATGTTTGAGCTTTTCTGGGCCATCAATCAACTTTGGTGACTATGATTTTGTATTGCACTATAGTTGTTCATTATGTATGCATACTTTTAATTGCCTTTCACGAACCTTCATTTTTTCTTGAGTTATAGCCGCACTTAGGAAAATCCCTGTTTATGAGTTTTTGTGGGTCATCGATCAACTTTGGTAACTATGATTGTTGATTACACTGTAGTTGTGCATTCTATACGTGTAATTTCTTTTGCCTTTTGTGAACCTTCATTTTTTGTTGAGTTATAGCCACATTTAGGAAACCACTCATGTCTGAGTTTTTTTGAGCCATCTATCAACTTTGGCAATTACAATTGTGGATTGTATTGTAGTTGTGCATGGTGTACACATATTTTTAATTGCCTTTCACAAACCTTCATTTTTTGTTGATTTATAGCCGCATTTAGGAAAACGCTCAAGTTTGAGTTTTTGTGGGCCATTGATCCAACTTTGGTGACTACGCTTTTGGATTATACAATAGTTGTACATTCTATACTTGCGTTTTCTATCGCCTTTCGCAAACCTTTATTTTTCAAAGAGTTATAGCCACATTTACGAAATCGCTCATGTTTGAGTTTTTTTGGGCCATCAATCAACTTTGATGACTATGATTGTGGATTATACTATAGTTGTGCATTCTCTATGCACACTTTTAATCGTTTTTGATGAACCTTCATCTTTTGTTGTGTTATAGCCGCATTTAGGAAAACACTCATGTTTGAGTTTTTGTGGGCCATCGATCAACTTTTTTTTACTATGATTGTGGATTGCACTGTAGTTGTTCATTCTATATGCGTATTTTCTATCCCCTTTCGTGAACCTTCATTTTTTGTTGAGTTATAGGTGCATTTAGGAAACTGCTCATGTTTGCAATTTTGTGGGCCATCAATCAACTTTGGTGATTACGATTGTGGATTGCACTGTAGTTGTGTATTCTATACGTGTATTTTCTATCGTATTTCACAAACTTTCATTTATCTTTGAGTTATAGCTTCAATTAGGAAACCGATCTTGTTTTCATTTTCGTGGCCCATCAATCAACTTTTGTTACTACGATTGTGGATTGGACTGTAGTTGTCCATTATGTATGTGTATTTTCTATCGCCTTTTGTGAACCTTCATTTTTTGCTGAGTTATAGCTACATTTAGGAAACCGCTCGCGTTTGAGTTTTTTTTGGAAAATGATCAACTTTGGTGACTACACTTGTGGATTACACTGTAGTTGTACAATCTATACATGTAGTTTCTATCTATTGTCGCAAACCTTCATTTTTGTTGAGTTATAGTTGCATTTAGGAAATCGTTGATGTTTGAGTTTTCATGGACCATCAGTCAACTTTGGTGACTACGAATGTGGATTGCACTATAGTTGTCCATTTTGTACGCGTATTTTCTATCGCCTTTTCTGAACTTTTATTTTCTGTTGAGTTATAGTCGCATTTAGGAAATTGCTCATGTTTGAGTTTTCATGGGCCATTGATCAACTTTGGTGACTACGATTGTGGATTGCACTGTAATTGCACATTTTGTACATGTGTTTTCTGTCACATTTCGCTAACCTTGATTTTTTGTTGAGTTATAGCCCCATTTAGTAAACCAATCGATTTTGGGTTTTCGTGGGCCATAGATCAGCTTTGGTGACAACGCTTGTGGATTACATTGTAGTTGTGCATTGTATAGGCGTATTTTCTATCGCTTTTCGTGAACCGTCATTGTTTGTTGAGTTATAGCCACATTTATGAAACCCCTCGTATTTGAGTTTTTGTGGGCCATCGATAAATTTTTGGTGACTACGATTGTGGATTACACTGTAGGTGTGCATTCTATACACGTATTTTCACCAACATGCAAGAACCCCTCAAAAATAGAATCTACTAAACAATTTTTTTGGGAAAATCAAAAATATTTTAAAGGTCCTCATGTGATAAAGAGATTCAGATCGTCCGTTGTTTGAAAAAATAAGTTCTTGAAAAAGATAGATTTTTTTGAAATGTAGAACCAGTATAGGTAATAGAGGCAATTTTTTTCCATCTTTTTATGAAAAATCTGAGAAATGGGTTTTCTAGAAAATGTTAGTCTAAGTAGACCTAGATCGTCCTTTTTAGGAAAAACTAATATTTCACGAACATGTAAGAACCCCTCAAAAATAGGATCTACGAAACAATTTTTTTTTTGGGAAAATAAAAAATATGGGTTTTATTGGTGCTCGGTGCTAAAGAGACCTAGATCGTCCATTTTTTAAAATTATTTGTTCTTGAAAAACATATATTTTTATGAAAAGTAGAAGCGTTAGATGTAACAAAGGAAATTTTTTTCAATCTTTTTATGAAAAATCTGAAAAATGGGTTTTGTAGAGAATGTCGTTCTAAGTAGACCTAGATTGTCCTCTTTTCGAAAAACTAATTTTTCACCAACATGGAAGAACCCCTCAAAAATAGAATCTACAAAACATATTTTTTGGGAAAATTCAAAATATGGGTTTTATAGTTGCGCCTGTGCTCAACAGACTGAGATCGTCCATTTTTTCAAAAAATAAGTTGTTTTTGAAAAAGATAGATTTTTTTGAAAAGTAGAAGTAGTAGAATTAACATAGGCCATTTTTTTGAATCTTATTTTGAAAAATCTAATAAATTGGTGTTGTAGAGAATGTAATTCTGATTAGACATAGATCGTCCTTTTTTCAAAAAGCTAACTTTTCACCAACATGCAAGAACCCTTGAAAAATAGAATACAAAACAAATTTTTTTGGGAAAATCAAAATATGGGTTTTGTAGGTGCTCACGTGCTAAAGAGAAGCAGATCATCTGTTGTTTGAAAAAATAAGTTGCTTTTGAAAAAGAGATTTTTTTTAAATGTAGAAGCAGTAGAGGTAATAGAGGCAAAAATTTTGAATTTTTTTATGAAAATTTTGAGAAATGAGTTTTGTAAATAATGTCATTCTGAGTAAACCCAAATCGTCCTGGTTTTGAAAAACTAATTTTTCACCAACATGCAAGAAACCCTAAAAAATAGAATCTAAGATACAATTTTTTTTGGGAAAATAAAAAATATGGGTTTTATAGGTGCTCATGTGTTGAAAGACCCAGATTGTCTATTTTTTGAAAAATAATTTGTTCTTGAAAAAGATTGATTTTTTTGAATAGTAGTAATAGAGGTAATAATGGAAAAAATTTTAAAGCTTTTTATGAAAAATCTAAGAAATGGGTTTTGTACATAATGTTATTATGATTAGACCCATATCGTCCTCTTTTTGAAAAGCTAAATATGGGTATTATAGGTGCTCGTCTGCTCAAGAGACCTTAATCGTCCATTTTTTCCTAAAATTAGTTATTTCTTGAAAAAGATAGACTTTTTTGAAAAGTAGTAGTAGAGCTAACAGAGGCAAATTGTTTGAATCTTTTTGAGGGGTTTTGTAGAGAATGTCATTCTGAGTAGACTTAGATCGTCCTTTATTTGAAAAACTTATTTTTCACCAATTTGAAAGAACCCCTCAAAAATAGAATCTATGAAACACTTTTTTTGGGAAAATCAAAAATATCGGTTTTATAGGTGCTTTTGTGCTGAAGAGACCCAAATCATCGATTTTTTGAAAATATAAGTTTTTTTGAAAAAGATAGATTTTTTTGAAAAGTAGAAGCAGTAGAGGTAACATAGGAATTTTTTTGAAATCTTTTTATGAAAAATGGGATAAATTGGTTTTGTAGACAATATCATTCTAAGTAGACCTAGATCGTCCTTTTTTTGAAAACCTAATATTTCACCAACATGCAAGAACCCTTCAAAAATAGAATCTACGAAATATTTCTTTTTGGAAAAATAAAAAATATAGGTTTTATAGGTCTCGAGAGCTAAAGAGACCCAGATGATCTGTTTGTTTAAAAAATAAGTTGTTCTAGAAAAAGATAGTATTTTTTTAAAAGTTGAAGCAGTAGAGGTAAAAGAGGGAAAAAATTTTAATCTTTCTATGAAAAATTTGAGAACTAGGTTTTTTTAGAGAATGTTCTTAATAGACTCAGATCATCCTTTTTTTGAAAAACTTATTTTTCACCAACATGCAAGAACCCCTCACAAATAGAATCTACAAACTTTTTTTTTTGGGAAAATAAAAAATATGGGTTTTATAGTACTTGTTTGCTAAAGATACCCAAATCTTCCGTTCTTTGAAAAAATAACTTTTTATCGAAAACGATAGATATTTTTGAAAAGTAGAAGCAGTAGAGGTAACAGATGCAATTTTTTTGAATCATTTTATGAAAAATCTGAAAAATGGGTTGTGTAATTCTGAGTAGACACAGATCATCCTTTTTTCGAAAAACTAATTTTTCACCAACATACAAGAACCCTTCAAAAACAAAATTTACGAAACAATTTTTTTGTTAAAATAAAAAATATGAGGCAAAGTTTTTCAATCTTTTTAAAATACAATTTACAAAATAGAGGCAAAATTTTTCAATCTTTTTATGAAAAATCTGAGAAATAGGTTTTGTAGAGAATGTCATTCTGAGTAAATCTAAATCATTATTTTTTCGAAAAACTAATTTTTCACCAACATGCAAAAACCCCTCAAAAATAGAGTCCACCAAACAATTTTTTTTGGGAAAATCAAAATATGAGTTTTATAGGTGCTTGTGTGCTCAAGAGACCCTAATCGTTCATTTTTTGACAAAATAAGTTGTTGTTGAAAAAAATAGATATGTTTGAAAAGTAGAAGCAGTAGAGGTAAGAAAGGCAAAGTTTTTGAATCTTTTTATGAAAAATTTGGGAAATGGGTTTTGTAGAGAATGTCGTTCTATGTAGACCCAAATCGTGCTTTTTTCAAAAAACTAAATTTTCATCAACATGCAACAACCCCTCAGAAATAGAATCCATGAAACAATTTTTTTTTTGGAAAATTGAAATATGGGTTTTATAGGTGCTTGTATGCTAAAGAGACACATATCATTTTTTTTTCAAAAAACTAATTTTTCATCAATATGTAAGAACCTCTCAAAAATAGAATCTACAAAGCAATTTTTTTGGAAAAATCGAAAATATGGGTTTTTATAGATGCTCATGTTGCAACGACACCCAGATTGTCCATTTTTAAAAAAAATAAGTTGTTTTTGAAAAAATATTTTTTTGAAAAGTAGATGCAGTACACATAACAAAGGCAAAAAATTTCAATGTTTCTATGAAAAATCCTATACATGTGTATCAAACCCATATTTTTGATGTTCCCAAAAAAAATTGAGTTATAGGCCCACTTAGTAAAACACTCGTGTTTGAGTTTTTGTGGGCCATCAATCAACTTTGGTGACTACGGTTGTGGGTTACACTGTACTTGTGCATTTTATATGCGCATTTTCTATCACCTTTCGTGATTCTTCATTTTTTGTTGAGATATAGCCTCCCTTAGGAAACTACTTGTGTTTGAGTTTTCGTGGGCCATCGATTAACTTTGGTGACTCAGTTTGAAGTTTTGCAGTGCGCCTGGTAAACTTTTTAACATGACCGGCGGTGCTGGCGCGACACGCCCTCCGGTACCACGGGACGGGGGGAGACTAGAACTCGTGACCAGTAGAGCCACAACGGAATTACTTAGCCAACCGAGCTAGGGCCCCCGCCCTTGGTGACTCCGATTATGGATTGCACTTTAGTTGTCCATTTTGTATGCATATTTTCTATTGCCTTGTGCGAACCTTCATTTTTTGTTTAGCTATACCCACATTTAGGAAATTGCTTGAGTTTGAGTTTTCATGGGTCATCGATCAAATTTGGTGACTACGCTTGTGGATTACACTATAGTTGTGCATTATAGCTGCATTTAGGAAAATGGTCATGTTTGAGTTTTTGTGGGCCATCAATCAACTTTGGTGACTGCGATTGTGGATAGTACTATAATTGTGCATTCTATATGCACACTTTTAATCACCTTTCACGAACCTTCAATTTTTGTTGAGTTACAATTTAGGAAAACACTCGTGTTTGAGTTTTCGTGGGTTATTGATCAACTTTGGTGACTACGATTGTGGATTGCATTGTAGTTGTCAATTTTGTATGCGTATTTTCTATTGCTTTTTGTGAACCTTCATTTTTTGTTGAGTTATATTCGTATTTAGGAAACTGCTCATAATAGAGTTTTCGTGGGCCATCGATCAACTTTGGTGACTACGATTGTGGATTACACTATATTTGTTTATTCTATACACGTATTTTCTATTGCCTTTCGTGAACATTTTTTTTTGAGTTATAGTTTCATTTAGAAAACCGCTCATGTTTGTATTTTTGTGGGCCATCAATCAACTTTGGTGACTACGATTCTAGATTGTACTATAGTTATGCATTGTATACGCATATTTTTAATTCTCTTTCACGAACCTTCATTCTCTGTTGAGTTATAGTCGCATTTAGGAAAATGCTCATTTGTGTTTTCGTGAGCCATCGAACAACTTTGGTGACTACGATTGTGGATTAGATTGTAGTTGTGCATTGTATATGAGTATTTTCTATCGCCTTTTGCAAACCTTCATTTTTCAATTAGTTATAGCCACAATTAGGAAATTGCTTTTGTTTGAGTTTTCGTGGGCGATCGATCAACTTTGGTGACTACTATTCTGGATTGCACTGTAGTTGTCCATACTGTACGTGTATTTTGTATTGCCTTTTAGGAACCATCATTTTTCGTTGAGTTATAGCCACACTTAGGAAACCCCTCATGTTTGAGTTTTTGTGGGACATCAATCAACCTTAGTGACTACAATTGTGGATTGCAGTGTACTTGTCCATTTTGTATTCATACTTTCTATCGCTTTTCGCAAACCTTTATTTTTTGTTGACTTATAGCAGCATTTTAGAAACCGCTCGAGTTTGAGTTTCCGTGGGCCATCGATGAACTTTGGTGACTACGATTGTGGATTGCACTATAGTTGTACATTTTGAACGCATATTTTTCATCGCCTTTCACGAACCTTCATTTTTTGTAGAGTTATAATTTAGGAAAACGCTCGTGTTTGGGTTTTCGTGGGCCATCGATCAACTTTGGTGACTATGCTTGTGAATTACATTGTAGTTGTGAATTTTATACACGTATTTTCTATCACCTTTCATGAACCTTTATTTTTCGTTGAGTTACAGTCTTGGCACACTTAGGAAATCGCTTGTGTTTTAGATTTTGTGGGCCATCAATCAACTTTGGTGACTACGATTGTGGATTGCATTGTAGTTGTCCATTTTGTAGATGTATTTTTTGTAGCCTTACATGAACCTTCATTTTTTTTGGGTTATAGCCGCAATTAGGAAATTGCTCGAGATTGAGTTTTCGTGGGCCATCGATCAACTTTGGTGACTATGCTTGTGGATTAGATTGTAGTTTTGCATTCTATATGTGTATTTTCTATCACCTTTCCCAAACCTTCATTTGTTGTTGAGTTATAGCAGCATTTATGAAACCGGTCATGCTTGAGTTTTCATTGGCCATCGATCAACTTTGGTGACTACTATTGTGGATTACCAACATGCAAGAACCTCTCAAAAATAGAATCTACAAAAAAAAATTTGGGGAAAATTGAAAATATGGGTTTGATAAGTGCTCATGTGCTAAAGAGACCCAAATTGTCTAGTTTTTGAAAAAATAAGTTGTTCTTGAAAAACATAGTTATTTTTAAAAGTAGAAGCAGTAGAGGTAATATAGGCAAATTTTTTGAATCTTTTTATGAAAAATTTGAGAAATGGGTATTATAGAGAATGTAGTTCTAAGTAGACCTAGATCGGCCTTTTTTTGAAAAAATAATTATTCACCAACATGCAAGAAGCCCTCAAAAACATAATCTACGATACAATTTATTTTTGGGAAGTCAAAAATATGGGTTTTATAGTGATCATGTACTGAAAGACCCAGATCGTTTGTTTTTTGACAAAACAAGTTGTTTTTTGAAAAGATTGAGTTTTTTGAAAAGTAGTAGTAGAGGGAACATAGGAAATTTTTAAAAATCTTTTTATGAAAAATCTGAGAAATGGGTTTTGTAGAAAATGTTATTATGATTAGACCCATATCGTCATTTTTTCGAAAAACTAATTTTTCACTAACATGCAAGAACTCCTCAAAAAAAGAATCCAGAAAGCAATTTCTTTTGGGAAAATTGAAATATGGGTTTTATAGGTGCATGTGGTACTCAAGAGATCGTGATCGTCCGTTTTTTTAAAAAAATAAGTTTTTTAAAAATATAGATTTTTTTTGAAAAGAAGCTGAGAAATTGGTATTGTAGAGAATGTTATTATGATTAGACCCATATCGTCCTTTTTTCGAAAAACTAATTTTTCACTAACATGCAAGAACTCCTCAAAAATAGAATCCAGAAAACAATTTCTTTTGGGAAAATTCAAATATGGGTTTTATAGGTGCTCATGGCACTCAAGACACCCAGATCGTCCGTTTTTTTAAAAAAATACGTTTTTTAAAAACAGATTTTTTTGAATCTTTTTATGAAAAATGGGATAAATGGCTTTTGTAGACAATGTGATTCTGAGTAGACCCAGATCGTCCTTTTTTCAAAAAACTAATATTTCAATAACATTCATGAACCCCTCAGAAAAAGAATCTACGAAACAATTTTCTTTAGAAAAAATCAAAATATGGTTTTGATAGGTGCTCGTGTGCTAAGAGACCCAGATTGTCTATTTTTTGAAAAAATAAGTTATTCTTGAAAAAGATGCTTTTTAAAAGTAGAAGTAGTAGGGGTAATAGAGGCAAAGTTTTTGAAACTTTATATGAAAAATCTAAGAAATGGGTTTTGTAGAAAATGTCCTTCTAAATAGACCCAGATCGTCCTTTTTTTGAAAAACTTATTTTTCACCAACATGCAAGAACCCCTCAAAAATAGAATCTACGAAAACATTTTTTTGGGGAAAATAAAAAATATGGAATTTATAGGTACTCGTGTTAAAGAGACTTAGATCTTCCGTTCTTTGAAAAAATAAGTTGTTTTTGAAAAAGATAGATATTTTTGAAAAGTAGGAGAAGTAGATGTAACAGAGGCAATTGTTTATAATCTTTTTATAAAAAATCTGATAAATGGGTTTTTTAGAGAATGTCATTCTGAGTAGACCCAGATTGTCCTCTTTTCAAAAAACTAATTTTTCACCAACATACAAGAATCCCTCAAAAATAGAATCTACAAAACAATTTTTTTGAGGAAAAATAAAAAAATATGGGTTTTATAGGTGCTCATGTGCTAAGAAGATTTAAAAATTATCTGTTTTTTGAAAAAATAAGTAGTTTTTGAAAAAGATAGATTTTTTTGAAAAGTAGAAGCAGTAGAGGTAACAGAGGCAAAATTTTTTATTCTTTTTATGAAAAATCTGACAAATGGGTTTTGTAGAGAATGTCGTTCTAAATAGACCCAGAACGTCCTTTTTAAAAAAAGCTTATTTTTCACCAACATGCAAGAACCCATTAAAAATAGAATCTACGAAACAATTTTTTTTGGGAAAATAAAAAATATGGGTTTTATAGGTACTCGTGTGTTAAAAAGACTTAAATCTTCCGTTCTTTGAAAAAATAAGTTGTTCTTGAAAAAGATAGATATTTTTGAAAAGTAGAAGTAGAGGTAACATAGCAATTTTTTATAATCTTTTTATAAAAAATCTGAGAAAAATGGGTTTTGTAGAGAATGTCGTTCTAAGTAGACCCAGATCATCCTTTTTACAAAAAACTAATTTTTCACCAACATACAAGAAACCCTCAAAAATAGAATCTACGAAACAATTTTTTTGGGAAAAATAAAAAATATGGGTTTTATAGGTGCTCGTGTGCTGAAGAGATTTAGATCATCTATTTTTTTAAAAATAAGTAGTTTTTGAAAAATATAGATTTTTCTTAAAAGTAGAAGCAATAGACATAACAGAGGTAAATTTTTTGAGTCCTTTTATGAAAAATCTGAGAAATGGGTTTTGTAGAGAATGTCATTCTGAGGAAATCTAGATCGTCCTCTTTTTAAAATACTAATTTTTTACCAACATAAAAGAACCATTCAAAAATAGAATCCACTGAATAATTTTTTTTGGGAAAATCAAAATATGAGTTTTATAGGTGCTTGTGTGCTCAAGAGACCCTAATCGTCCATTTTTTTACTATAGTTGTGCATTTTGTATGCATATTTTCAATCACCTTTCACGAAACTTCATTTTTTGTTGAGTTATAATTTAGGACAACGCTCATGTTTGAGTTTTCGTGGGCTATCGATCAACTTTGGTGACTACGATTGTGGATTACACTGTAGTTGTGCTTTCTATATGCGTATTTTCTATCGCCATTTGCAAACCTTCTTTTTTCATAAAATTATAGCTTCACTTAAAAAACCGCTCATGTTTGAGTTTTTGTGGGACATCGATCAACTTTGGTGACTACAATTTTGGACGATTGTGAGTTACAGCCGTATTGAGGAAACCACTCATATTTGAGATTTTGTGGGCTATCAATCAGCTTTGGTCACTACGATTTTGGACTGTACTATAGTTGTGGATTTTGTACGCATTATTTTAATTTCCTTTCACGAACCTTGGTTTTCTGTTGAGTTCTAGCCGCATTTAGGAAACAGCTCATGTTTGAGTTTTTTTGGGCCATCAATCAACTCTGGTGAGTACGATTGTGGATTGCTTTATAATTGTCTATTATATATGTGTATTTTCTATCGCCTTTTGTGAACCTTTATTTTTGTTGAGTTATAGCTACATTTAGGAAACCGCTCGAGTTTGAATTTTTGTGGGCCATCAATCAATATTGGTGACTACGCTTGTGGATTATACTGTAGTATGCATTCTATACTCACATTTTCAATCATCTTTCGTGAATCTTTATTTTTTGTTGAGTTATAGCTACATTTAGGAAACCACTCGAGTTTTAGTTTTTGTGGGCCATTGATCAATATTGATCACTACGCTTGTGGATTATATTGTAGTTATGCATTCTATACTCGTATTTTCAATCGTCTTTCGTGAACCTTCATTTTTTGTTGAGTTATAACTGCAATTAGGAAACCGGTCATTTTTGAGTTTTTTTATGCCATCGATCAACTTTGGTAACTATGATTGTGGATTGCACTGTAGTTGTGCATTATGTACGATACCTTCATTTTACGTTGAGTTATGGTTACACTTAGGAGACCACTCATGTTTGAGTTTTCATCGGCAATCGATCAACTCTGGTCAAAACGATTGTGGATTACATTGTAGTTGTGCATTCTATATGCATATTTTCTATTGCCTTTCACGAACCTTCATTTTTATTTTAGTTATACTGCATTTAGAAAACCACTCATGTTTGAATTTTTGTGGGCCATCAATCAACTTTGGTGGGTACGATTTTTGCTTGTACTGTAGTTGTGTATTCTATACACATATTATAAATTTCCTCTCAAAAATTTTCATTTTTTGTTGAGTTATAGCCATATTTAGGAAAACTCTCGTGTTTAAATTTTTTTGGGCCATCAATCAACTTTGGTGACTACGATTGTGGATTGCACTGTAGTTGTGCATTCTATACATGTATTTTCTATCGCCTTTCGCAAACCTTCATTTTTTGTTGAGTTATAGCCGAATTTATGACACCACTCATGTTTTAGTTTTCGTGGGCCGTCGATCAACTTTTGTCAAAAGGATTGTGGTTTGTACTGTAGTTGAGCATTTTACACACATATTTTAAATAGCTTTTCACAAACTTTCATTTTTTGTTCAATTATATCGTATTTAGGAAACCGCTCGTATTTGAGTTTTCGTAGGCCATCGATTAACTTTGGCGACTATGATAGTGGATTACACTGTAGTTGTGCAATCTGTATGTGTATTTTCTATCACCTTTTCCGAACCTTCATTTGCCATTGAGTTATACCCGCATTTAGGAAACTTCTCATGTTTGACTTTTCGTGGACCATCGATCAACTTTGGTGACTACGATTGTGGCTTGCACTATAGTTGTCCGTTATGTATGCATATTTTCGATCAGCTTTCCTGTACCTTCATTTTTATTTGAGTTATAGCCACATATAGGAAACTGCTCGTGTTCGAGCTTTTGTTGGTCATCAATCAACTTTGGCAACTACGATTATGCATTGTACTATACTTGTGCATTTTCTACACATTTTAATTGCCTTTCATGAACCTTCATTTTCTGTTGAGTTATAGCTGCATTTAGAAAAACACTCGTCTTTGAGTTTTTGTAGGCCATCGATCAACTCTGGTCACTACGATTGTGGATTGTACTTTGGTTGTGCATTTTGTAAGCATATGTTTAATTTCCTTCCACTAATCTTCATTTTTTGTTGAGTTATAGCCGCATTTAGGAGAACTCTCGAGTTTGAGTTTTCATGGGCTATCGATCAACTTTGGTGATTACGATTGTGGATTACACTGTAGCTGTATATTCTATACGTGTATTTTTTATAACTTTTTGCGAACCTTCATTTTTTTTAATTTATAGCTGCATTTAGGAAACCGCTCGTGTTTGAGTTTTCGTCAGCCATCAATCAACTTTGGTGACTACGATTATGGATTACATTATAGTTGTGCATTCTATACGCATATTTTCTTTCACCTTTCGCGAACCTTCATTTTTCGTTGAGTTATAGCCACACTTAGGAAGAAGCTAATGTATGATTTTTCGTGGGCCATCGATCAACTTTTGTGACTATGATATTGGATTGCACTGTAGTTTTCCATTCTGTATGCATCTTTTCTTTCGCCTTTCGTCAACCTTAGTTTTTTATTCAGTTATAGCCGCAATTAGGAAACAGCTCATTTTTGAGATTTCCTGGTCCATCAATCAACTTTGGTGACTAAGATTATGGTTTACACTATAGTTCTACATTCTATACATCTATTTTCTTTTGCCTTTTCGAAACCTTCATTTTTTTTTGAGTTATGGCTGCATTTAGGAAGCTGCTGATGTTTGAGTTTTTTTGGGCTTTTAATCGACTTTGGTCACTACAATTGTGGATTGTACTGTAGTTGTGCATTTTGTAAGCATATTTTTAATCGCAATTTATGAACCTTCATGTTTTGTTGAGTTATAGCCGCATTTAGGAAAACGCTCATGTTAGAGTTTTAGTGTGTCACCAATAAACTTTAGTGAGTATGATTGTGGATTACTGTGTAGTTGTCCATTTGATACATGTATTTTCTATCACCTTTCGTGAATCTTCACTTTTCGTCGAGTTATAGCCGCACTTAGGAAACCACTCGTGTTTGAGTTTTCTTGGACTGTCGATCAACTGTGGTGACTAAAATTGTGGATTACATTTTAGTTGTGCATTATGAATGCTAATTTTCTATTGCGTTTCACGAACCTTTATTTTTTGTTGATTTATACCTGCATGTAGGAAACCGCTCGTGTTTGAGTTTTTGTGGGCCATCGATTAACTTCGGTGACTACGATTGTGGATTACACTGTAGTTGTGCATTCTATATGTGTATTTTCTATTGACTTTTGCGAACATTCATTTTTCGTTGAGTTATAGCCGCATTTAGGAAACCACTCATGTTTATTTTTTTGAGGGCTATCAATCAAGTTTGGTGACAATGATTGTCGATCATACTGTAGTTGTGTAGTTTGTTTCTGAATTTTGTGCACTTTGGATCATGCTCGTATTTATTCCTGGATCGGTTTCCTAAATGTGGCTATAACTAGACAAAAAATGAAGGTTCTAAAAAGTCGATAGAAGATTATCGTATAGTATGCACAACTACAGTGTAATTCACAATCTTAGTCAACAAAGTGGATCGATGGCCCACAAAAACTCAAATACGAGAGGTTTTCTAAGTACAACTATAACTTAATGAAAAATAAAGGTTTGCCAAAGGTGATATAAAATATGTGTATAAAATGCATAACTACATTGCAATCCACAATCGTAGTGACCAAAGTTGATCGATGGCCCGCGAAAACTCAAATACAAGAATTTTGATAAATGTGCCTATAACTCAACAAAAATTGAAAGGTTCATGAAAGGCGATTAAAAATATTCATATGGAATGCACAACTACAATCCAATCCACAATCTTAGTCACCAAAGTTGATCAATAGCCCAGGGAAAACTCCAACATGAGCGGTTTCCTAAATGTCGCTATATCTCAACAAAAAATGAAGGTTCCTGAAAGGCGATTTAAAATATGCGTATAGAATACAAACCTATAGTAAAATCCACAATCGTTGTCACAAAAGTTGGTCAATGGCCCGCGAAAACTTAAACATGAGTGGTTTCCTAAGTGTGGCAATAACTCAACGAAAAATGAAGTTAGCGTTCATAATGCACAACCACAGTTCATTCCACGGAAACTCAAACATGAGCGGTATCCTAAATGTGCCTATAACACAACAAAAAAGTAAGGTTTGTGCAAGTCGATTAAAATATGCATACAAAATGCACAACTACAATACAATCCACTATCGTAGTCACCAAAGTTGATCAATAGCCCACAAAAACTCAAAGACGAGCGGTTTCCTAAATGCGGATATAACTCAACAAAAAATAAAGGTTCGTGAAACGCGATAGAAATTAGCATTCATAATGCACAACTAAAATCTAATCCACAATTTTAGTCACCATAGTTGATCGATGGTCCAAGAAAACTCAAACACGACGGTTTCCTAAGTGCAGCTATAACTCGATAAAAAGTGAAGATTCACAAAAGGTGATAGAAAATACATGTATCTAATGGACAACTACATAGTAATCCACAATCATACTCACTAAAGTTTATTGGTTGCACACTAAAACTCTAACATGAGCATTTTCCTAAATGCGGCTATAACTCAACAAAAAATGAAGGTTCGTAAAACGTGATTAAAAATATGCTTATAGAATGCACAACTACAGTACAATCCACAATTGTAGTGACCAAAGTTGATTGATGGCCCAAAAAAACTCAAACGTGAGCAGTTTCCTAAATACGGCCATAACTAAAAAAAATGAAGGTTCTGGAAAGGCGAAAGAAAATACATGTATAGAATGCACAACTACAGTGTAAACCATAATCGTAGTCACCAAAGCTGATTGATGGACTAGGAAAACATGAACACGAGCTGTTTCCTAAGTGCGGCTATAACTCAACAAAAAATGAAGGTTCGCAAAAGGCGATAGAAAATACATGTATAGGATACACAAATATAGTGTAATCCACAAACGTAGTCACCAAAGTTGATTGATGGTGCAAAAAAACTAAAACATGAGTGGTTTCCTAAAGGTGGTTATAATTCAACAAAAAGAAGAGGTTGGCAAAAGGCAATAGAAAAGACATGTATAGAATGCACAACTATAGTGTAATCCACAATCATAGTCGGCAAAGCCGATTGATGTCCTATGGAAAATCAAAGACGAGTATTTTCCTAAATGTGGTTAACTCAAGAAAAAATGAAGGTTCGTGAAAAGCAATTAAAACTATGCGTACATAATGCACAACTAAAGTACAATCCACAATCGTAGTCACCAAAGTTGATCCTTGGCCCACGAAAACTCAAACTCAAGTAGTTTACTAAATGCGCCTATAACTCAACAAAAAATGAAGGTTCATGAAAGGCGATTAAAAATATGTGTACATAATGCACAACTACAGTACAATCCACAATCGTAGTCACCAAAGTCGATCGATGGCCAACGAAAATCAAACTCGAGTGGCTTACTAAATGTGCCTATAACTAAAAAAAAAATGAATGTTTGCAAAAGGCGATAGAAAATACATGTATAGAATCCACTACTACAGTGTAATCCACAATCATAGTCACCAATGTTGATCGATGGCTCACAAAACCTCAATCATGAGCGGTTTCCTAAATGCGGCTATAACTCAACAAAAAATGAATGTTTGCGAAAGGTGATAGAAAATACACGTATAGAATGCACAACTGTAGTGTAATCCACAAGCGTAGTGACCAAAGTTGATTAATGGCCCATTAAAACTCAAATTTGAACAATTTCTGAAATGTGCCTATAACTCAACAAAAAATGAAGGTTTGCAAAAGGCGATAGAAAATACTACTAGAGAATGGACACCTATGGTACAATCCACAATTGTAGTCACCAAAGTTGATTGTTGGCCCACAAAAACTCAAGCATGAGTGATTTCCTAAATGTGGCTATAGCTAAACAAAAGAAGAAGTTTCATGAAATGCGATAGAAAATACACGTACAAAATGGAAAAATACAGTGCAATCCACAATGGCCCACAAAAACTCAAACATGAGCATTTTCGTAAATACGGCTTTAACTAAAAAAAATGAATGTTCATGAAAGGCAATTAAAAATATGCGTACAGAATGCACAACTTAGTACAATCCACAATTGTATTCACCAAAATTGATTGATGGCCCACAAAAACTCAAACATGAGCAATTTCCTAAATGTGGCTTAATAACTCAACAAAAAATGAAGGTTCACGAAAGGTGATTGAAAATATGTTTATAGAATGCACAACTACAATGTAATCCACAATCGTAGTCACCAAAGATGATGGATGACCCACGAAAATTAAAACTCGAGCGGGTTTCATAAATGCAGCTATAACTCAACAAAAAATGAAGGTTCACAAATGGTGATAGAAAATACGTGTACATAATGGACAACTACAGTGCAATCCGAAATCGTAGTCACCAAAGTTTATCGATGACCCATGACAACTCAAACACGAACAGTTTTCTAAATTTGGCTATAACTCAACAAAGAATGAAGGTTGGAGAAAGGTGATAGAAAATATGCATATAGAATGGAGAACTACAGTGTAATCCACAAGTGTAGTCACCAAAGTTGATCAATGGCCCATGAAAACTTAATCTTGAGCAGTTTCCTAAATGCGGCTATAAGTAAAAAAAAAATGAAGGTTCCCATAAGGCTATTGAAAATACATCTACATAATGGACAAGTATAGTGGAATCCAGAATCATAGTCACCAAAGTTGATTGATGGCCCCCAAAAACTCAAACATGGGTAGTTTCCTAAGTGCAACTATAACTCAAAGAAAAAGTGAGGGTTCATGAAAGGCAATAGAAAATATGCATATAGAATGCCAAAATACAGTGTAATCCACAACCATAGTCACGAAAGTTGATCGATAGCCCACAAAAACACAAACGTGAGCATTTTCCTAAATTATAACACAACAAAAAATGAAGGTTCGTGAAAGGCGATAAAAAATATGCATACAAAATGCACATCTATAGTGCAATAAAAACTCAAACTCGAGCGGTTTCCTAAATGCGGCTATAACTCAACAAAAAATGAAGGTTCGCGAAAGGCGATAGAAAATACGCATACAAAATGGACAAGTACAGTACAATCCACAATTGTAGTCACTAAGGTTGATCGATGGCCCAAGAAAACTCAAACACGAGTTTCCTAAGTGCAGCTATAACTCAACGAAAAATGAAGGTTACCGAAAGGCGATAGAAAAAACACATACAGTATGGACGACTATAGTGCAATCCAGAATTGTAGTCGCCAATGTTAATCTATGGCCCACAAAAACTCAAACACAAGCGGTTTCCTAATTGTGGCTATAACTAACAAAAAATGAAGGTTTAAGAAAAGTGATAGAAAATATGCATATAGAATGCACAACGACAATGTAATCTACAATTGTAGTCACCAAAGTTGATAAATGGCCCATGAAAACTCAAACACGAGCATTTTTCTAAAAGGGAATAAATGTTTTTTTCAAACAACGGACAATCTGGTTAACTTTAGCACACGAGCACCTACAAAACCCATATTTCGATTTTCCCAAAAAAAATTGTTTTGTAGATTCTATTTTGAAGGCTTCTTGCATGTTGGTGAAAAGTTAGCTTTTTGAAAAAAGGACGATCTGCGACTATTCAAAATAACATTCTCTACAAAACCCATTTCTCAAAATTTTCAAAAAATTTGCCTTTGTTACTTCTACTAGTACTTTTCAAAAAAATCTATCTTTTTCAAGAACATTTTTTGTTTCGAAAAATGGATGATCTCAATCTATTGAGCATAGGAGCAACTATAAAACCCATATATTTTTATTTTCCCAAAAAATATATTTAGTACATTCGAGCTTTTAGGGGTTCTTGCATGTTGATGAAAAATTAGTTTTTCAAAAACAGGACAATTTGGGTCTCTTTAGCACATGAGCACCAATAAAACCCATAATTTCAATTTCCCAAAAAAAAAATTGTTTTGTAGATTCTATTTTTGAGGTGTAGAGCATGTTGGTGAAAAATTAGTTTTTCAAAAAAAGGACGATCTATGTCTACTCAGACTGACATTCTCTACAAAATCCATTTATTAGATTTTTCATAAAAAGATTCAAAATTTTTTCCTCTGTTACCTATACTACTTCTACTTTTCGAAAAAATCTATCTTTTTCAAGAACTTATTTTTTCAAAAAACAGACTATCTGAATATCTTTAGCACACAAGCACCTATAAAATATTTTTGATTTTCCAAAAAAAAATTGTTTTGTAGATTCTATTTTTGAGGGGTTCTTGAATGTTGATGAAAAATTAGTTTTTTGAAAAAAGGAAGATCTGCATCTACTCAGAATGACATTCTCTACAAAACCCATTTCTCAAATTTTTCATAAAACGATTCAAAAAAATTGCCTATATTACCTCTATTGCTTCTACTTTTAAAAAATCTATTTATTTCAAGAACAACTTATTTTTTGAAAAAATGGACAATCTAGGTCTATTTACCACACAAGCACCTATAAAACTCATATTTTCAATTTTCACAAAAAAAATTATTTCGTAGATTCTATTTTTGAGGGTTCTTGCATGTTGGTGAAAATACATGTATAGAATGCACACCTATAGTGTAATCCACAATTGTAGTCACCAAATTTTATCAATGGCCCACAAAAACTCAAACACGAGCGGATTCATAAATGTGGCTATAACACCCATAAAACCCATAAATGCAGTTTCATAAATGCACCTACAAAACCCATATTTTTTATTTTCTCAAAAAAGATTGTTTTGTAGATTCTATTTTTGAGTGGTTCTTGTATGTTGGTGAAAAATTAGTTTATTGAAAAAAGGGCGATCAGGGTGTACTCTGAACGACATTTTCTACAAAACCCATTTCTCAGATTTTTCATAAAAAGATTTTTAAAAAATGCCTCTATTACCTCTACTGCTTTTACTTTTCAAAATTATCTATCTTTTTCAAGAACAACTTATTTTTTCAAAGAACGAAACATCCAAGTCTCTTTAGCACACGAGTGCCTATAAAACCCATCTTTTTTATTTTCCCAAAAAAAAATCTTTCGTAGATTCATTATAAAGGATTTCTTGCATGCTGGTGAAAAATAAGTTTTTCGAAAAAATGACAATCTTGGTTTACTTAGAACGACATTCTCTAAAAAACTAAGATAGATTTTTCAAAAAAATCTCTTTTTCAAGAAAAAATTACTTTTTCAAAAAACGGACGATCTGGGTCTCTTGAGCACAAAAGCACCTATAAAACCCATATTTTTATTTTCCCAAAAAAAATTGTTTCATGGATTCTATTTTTGAGGAGTTTTTGCATGTTGGTGAAAAATTAGTTTTTCGAAAAAAAGACGATATGGGTCGAATCATACTAACATTCTCTACAAAACCCATTTCTCAAAATTTTCATAAAGATTTAAACAACTTTCCTCTGTTACCTCTACTACTATTTTTTAGGGGTTCTTGCATGTTGGTGAAAAATTAGTTTATCGAAAAAAGGACAATCTGGGTTTACTCATACTGAGATTCTCTACAAAACCCATTTCTCAGATTTTTCATAAAAAGATGCAAAAGATTTGCGTCTGTTACCCTCTCCTGCTTCCACTTTTTAGAAACAAAGAATTTCAAAAAATAGACGATTTGGGTCTCTTTAGCACACGAGCACCCATAAAACCCATATATTTTATTTTCCCAAAAGAAAATTGTTTCGTAGATTCTATTTTTGAGGTGTTGTTGCATGATGTTGAAAAATTAGTTTTTTGAAGAAAGGATGATCTGGATTTACTTAGAATGAGATTGTCCACAAAACCCACTTCTAAGATTTTACATAAAAAGATTCAAAAAATTTGCATTTGTTACCTATACTGCTTCTGCTTTTCAAAAATCTATCTTTTTGAAAATCAATGTATTTTTTCAAAAAACAGACGATCTAGGTCTCTTTAGCACATGAGCACCAATAAAACCCATATTTTTTATTTTCCCAAAAATAATTGTTTTGTAGATTCTATTTTAGAGGGGTTCTTGCATGTTGGTGAAAATAAGTGTATACAATGCACACCTATAGTGTAATCTGCAATCGTCGTCACCAAAGTTTATCGATGGCCCACAAAAGTTCAAACATGAGTGGTTTCATAAATGCGGCTATAACTCAACAAAAAATGAAAGTTCACAGAATTCGATAGAAAATACACCTATACAAGGCACAATTGCAGTGCAATCAACAAGTGTAGTCACCGAAGTTCATCTATAGCCTACGAAAACTCAATATCTTGCGGTTTGCTAAATGGGGCTATAACTAAACAAAAAATGAAGGTTCTCAAAAGGCGATAGAAAATACATGTATAGATTGGACAACTACAGTGCAATCGACATTCATAGTCACCAAAGTTGATAGATGGTCCACAAAAACTCAAACACAAGCGGTTTCCTAAATGCGGCTATAATTCAACGAAAAAATGAAGGTTCACAAAAGGTGATAGAAAATGCACGTACAAAATGGACAACTATAGTGCAATCCACAATTGTCGTCACCAAAGTTGATCAATGGCCCACAAAAACTCAAATATGAGCGGTTTCCTAATTGTAACTATAACTCAAAGATAAATGAAAGTTCGTGAAAGGCGATAGAAAATATGAGTATAGAATGCACAACTATAGTGTAATCCACAATCATAGTCACCAAAGTTTATCAATGGCCCAAGAAAACTCAAACACGAGTGTTTTCCTAAATGCGGGTATAACTCAAAAAAAAATGAATGTTCGTGAAAGGCGATTAAAAATATGCATACAGAATGCGCAACTACAATACAATTCACAATCATATTCACCAAAGTTGATTGATCGCCCACTAAAACTCAACTATGAGCGGTTTCCTAAATGTGGCTATAACTCAATAGAAAATGAAGGTTTGGGAAAAGCGATAGAAAATACGTGTATAGAATTGATAAATATATTGCAATCCACAATCATAGTCACCAAAGTTGATCAATTGCCCACAAAAACTCAAACATGAGCATTTTATAAATGCGGCTATAACTGAACAAAAAATAAACATTCGTGAAAGGCGATTAAACATATGCATAAAGAATGGAAAACTATAGTACAATCCACAATCATATTCACCAAAGTTGATTGATGGCCCAAAAAAACTGAAACATGGGCGGTTTCCTAAATGTGGCTATAACTCAACAAAAAATGAAGGTTAGCAAAAGGCGATAGAAAATACATATATAGAATGAATAACTACAGTGTAATCCACAATCGTAATCACCAAAGTTGATCGATGGCCCACAAAACTCAAATACAAGTGGTTTTCCAAATGCGGCTATAAGTCAACAAAAAGTGAAGGTTCACAAAAGGTGATAGAAAATATGTGTACAGAATGGACAACTACAATGAAATCCACAATCATAGTCACCAAAGTTGATCAATGACACACGAAAACTCAAACACGAGCGGTTTCCTAAGTGCAGCTTTAACTCAACTAATAATGAAGGTTCGGGAAATGCGATAGAAAATACATGTATAGAATGCACAACTATAGTGTAATCTAGAATCGTAGTCACCAAAGTTGATCGATGGCCCAAGAAAACTCCAACATGAGTGGTTTCCTAATTGAAGCTATAACTCAAAAATAAACGTATAGAATGCACAAGATTGACTGTATTACATTTCTCTGGTAAGACTGCTGACTATTCTTGATGATAGAACTAAGGGGAATCCCTCATCCTTCGACGCCTGAGAGAGGTTTTCACCATTGGATATGTTCTTTGTTTTTATTATTTTTTGGGTCAGAAATTGCCACAGTGTGGTTTTCACTCAAAGACCTGGATATTATTCTTAAATTTTCACTTTTGCGATTGAGGGATTAATGCATAAGGGTATCACTATATATATATAAGTTTAGTCATTAGAAATAGTGGATACTAGGATAGGGATGCGGTCCTCATTTGTACATTGGACTATTCTGGTAACTATGGTTTTAAGCTATTAATCTGACCAAGGTGTAAACATCATAAAAAGTCAAACAATATTAAGGCAAGAATTTCCTTTCCTAGAAGATGAAAGTGCAAAACATTATTAAAAACTATGAACATAGTAGGAAGAGCAAATAGTTCTTGGGAAAGAATACGTGCAAAGAAATGATGTTAATGCAAACACGCTTTAAAGTTCAATTGTCAAATCACAAGAAAAAATCCATAATTAGAATAAATTACAGTTTCACAGGTGCAATAGTTTAAAAAATAAATAGACAGAGCACAGTTCAGGATTGTCAAGTCACATACACCCAACTTGTTTAGCTTCAATCATTTGAAGATCCAGTGGAATTTCATGAAATTGTGCTACTAGTTGTCGGTCTCGAAGAGATAAAATGGTTCAAATATAGGCTCTGATGCTTGCTTCAATGTTTTCAAATCTTGTATCCACAGTCAAATGGACTAGATTTGTCACTTCCCTTGCATAGAAATCCTGAATCAAGGCACTGCTACCACTTAGTCCAGAACCTGTAGAATACCTACACAATTCCACATAAATCGTATTGAGAAAATACACATATAAATTAAAATAAACAGGTTGCAACCATTTGTAAGGACATCATTCCCAAACTCTTTGATATTTTCTTTCAAATCTCAAAAACTTGAATCATCAAATAAGCAAATAAAGCCAAACTGCATCATTGCTCAGATACCTCAAGGCAAACTTTTTGCTCATTTACAAAATTTAACAGAAGCAAAACTCCATTCATATTCATATTCAACGTTTTTTCCATTCATATTCATATTCAAAGTGCAAAATATCATTTGGTTCCATTTATTGAATGACATATTCGTAGCCTCCTTAGCAGCAAATAGGATAAACATTATTAACATAATAGATTATTTTCTTGTCATTTCAACTAGTGTTGTTATATATGTAAGAAGCAATTATGTTCATCTTTCGCATGTTCACCAAAATAATTGTTAATTAATAATTTAGTATCAAAAAATTAAAAAACATATACAATATGCCAACATAAAAATAATAAGTTACCAAAGTTAGAGAAAATTAAAAAGTGTGAGAGAATTACCATCCAACAATAACTTCTTTTGGCTTCGCTCGCTGATGCAACTCATACATATTACGATGGTAATCAATATCCACTGCAAGCTATGGGCCCAAAAAATGTTGTTAGTGAAAGAAGCATATAGTATAGAATTATGCATAAAATAATCTACAAACCCTAATTTATGTAGAAGCATTGGAGATGAACATAGTGGAGATTAGTTTCTAAAGAAACACCTAGTCAGAAGATTCATTGTGAATGCCATGGTCCAATCAGAAGAAACAGACCCCAAAAGAGTGCCAATAATGCATTCTGCCTAGTCGTTCCGACGAACATATGGGTCACAAATGTTAAAAAGAATGGACGGATGAAGCTTGACAGTTAAGCCTGTTGAGACCGATGGTATCTGCAAAACCATTTGCCCAACTGCCATTGTTCCTGGTCCTCAGCTACTTTTTAGTTTGCAATAAATATCCCGGCTTAAGTCCAACATAGACAGTCATTTCAACGAGAATCAATGTTTAGGGTTTGGAATACTTTATATTTAAAAGGGGATAATGCATAAAAGTGAAGGCGAGATTAACTTAAACTCAGCCCATTGGGGCTCCCGAGTCCGGAAACAAGACAAAGATTTACATTCAATTGCAAAGACAATTGTAGCCACCAAAGTTGATCGATGGCCCATGAAAATGCAAACAGGAGTGTCTTACTAAATGCAGCTCTAACTCAACAAAAATTTAAGGTTCGTGAAAGGCGATTAAAAATATGCGTACAAAATGCATAGCTACAGTAAAATCCACAATTGTATTCACCAAAGTTGATCGATGGCCCACAAAAACCCAAACATGAGTGGTTTACTAAATGTGGCTATAACTCAACAAAAAATGAAGGTTCATGAAAAGTGATAGAAAATATGATTTATAGAATGCACAACAACAATGTAATCCAAAAGTGTAGTCACCAAAGTTTATCAATGGCCCAAAAAAACCCAAACATGAGCGGTTTCCTAAATGCAGCTATAACTCAACAAAAAATAAACATTTGTGAAAGGCGATAGAAAATACGCATATAGAATGGACAACTATAGTGCAATCCACAATCATAGTCGCCAAAGTTGATTGATGGCTCACAAAAACTCAAACACGAGCGTTTTCCTAATTGTGGCTATAACTCAAAAAAAAAAAAAGTTCATGAAATGTGAATAAAAATATGCATAGACAATGCAAAACTATAGTACAATCCACAATCATACTCACCAAAGTTGATTCATGGCCTAGAAAACTCAAACATGAGCAGTTTCCTAAACATGGCTATAACTCAACAAAGAATGAAGATTCACAAAAGGCAATAGAAAATACGTTTATAAGTTCAATAATTACCATGTACTCCACAATCTTAGTCACCAAAGTTGATTGATGGCCCACAAAAACTCAAATATGACCAGTTTCTTAAATGCAGCTTTAACTCAATAAAAAGAGAAGATTCACAAAAGGTTAAAGAAAATACGTGTATAGAATCGACAACTACAGTGCAAACCACAATTGTAGTCACCAAAGTTGATCGATTGCCCACAAAAATTGAAACACAATCAGTTTCCTAAATGCGGCTAAAAGTCAACGAAAAAATAAAGGTTCGTGAAACATGATGAAAATAAATATATAGATTGGACAACTATACTGCAATCCAGAATCGTAGTCACCAAAGTTGATTGATTGCCCATGAAAACTCAAACATGAGCGGTTTCCTAAGTGCAGCTATAACTCAATAAAAAATGATGGTTTGTGAAAGGTGATAGAAATTACATGTATAGAATACACAACTACAGTGCAATTCACAATGGCAGTCGTGAAAGTTGATCAATGGTCCAAGAAAGCTCAAACAAATGCGGTTTTCTAAATGCAGCTATAACTCGACAAAAAATGAAGGTTTGCAAAAGGCAATATAAAATACGCGTACATAATTGACAACTATAGTGCAATCCACAATCAAAGTCACTAAAGTTGATCAATGGCCCATCAAAACTCAAACACGAGCAGTTTCCTAAGTTAGGTTATAACTCAATGAAAAACGAAGGTTCACGAAAGGCGTTGAAAAATACGGGTATAGAATTCACAACTACAGTGCAATCCACAATCGTAGACACCAAAGTTGATCGATGGGCCATGAAACTCAAACACGAGCGATTTCCTAAATGTGGCTCTAACTCAACAAGAAATAAAGGTTCGTGAAAGGCGATTAAAAATATGTGTGCAGAATGTACTACTACAGGAAAATCCACAGTCGTAGTTACCAAAGTTGCTCGATGGCCCACGAAAACTCAAACACGGGAATTTTCCTAAATGCGTCTATAACTCAACAAAAAATGAAGGTTCATGAAAGGCAATTAAAAATATGCATACAAAATGCGTACTAAAGTTGATTGATGGCCCATAGAAACTAATAAAAGAGTGGTTTCTAAAATCCATCTATAACAAAATGAAAAATGAAGGTTCGCGAAAGGCAATAGAAACTACGCGTATAGAATGCACAACTATAGTGTAATCCACAATCGTAGTCACGAAAGTTGATCAATGGCCCACGAAAACTCAAACATGATCATTTTCCTAAATGCGGCTATAACTCAACAAAAAATGAAGGTTCGTGAGAGGCGATTAAAAATATTTTTAAAGAATGCAAAACTAAGTACAATCCACAATCGTAGTCACCAAAGTTTATCGATGGCCCACGAAACTCAAACAGGAGCAATTTCCTAAGTGTAGCTATAACTCAAAGAAAAATGATGGTTCGCGAATGTTGATAGAAAATATGCTTACAGTATGCAGAACTACAGTGTCATCCACAATCGTAGTCACCAAAGTTGATCGATGGCCCACAAAAACTCAAACGCGAGCGGTTTCCTAAATGCGGCTATAACTCAACAAAAAATGAAGGTTCTCGAAAAGCGTTAGAAAACATGCTTATAGAATGCACAACTACAGTGTAATCGACAATCGTAGTCACCAAAGTTGATTGATAGCCCATGAAAACTCAAACACGAGCGTTTTCCTAAGTATAATAACTCAACGAAAAATGAAGGTTCACGAAAGGCGATAGAAAATATGTATGTAGAATGCACAACTATAGTGTAATCCACAATCATAGTCACCAAAGTTGATCGATGGCCCACAAAAACTCAAACAGGAGTGGTTTCCTAAATGAGGATATAACTCAACAAAAAATAAAGGTTCAAGAAATTCCATAGCAAATACATGTATAGAATGCACAACTACAGTATCATCAACAATCATAGTCACCAACACTGATTGATGGCACACGAAAACTCAAACATGAGCGCTTTTCTAAATGTGGCGATAACTCAAGTAAAAATGAAACTTCATGAAAGGCAATTAAAAATATGCATACAAAATACACAACTATAGTACAATCCACAATCGTAGTCACCAAAGTTGATGAATGGCCCAGAAAAACTCAAACATCAGCGGTTTGCTAATTGCTGCTATAACTCAATAAAAAATGAAGGTTCTTAAAAGGTGATAGAAAATACACATAAAAAATGCACAACTACAGTGCAATCCACAATCCTAGTCACCAAAGTTGATCGATGGCCGACGAAAAACTCAAGCACGAGCGGTTTCTTAAATGCGGCTATAACTCAACAAAAAAAGAAGGTTGACAGAAAGCAATAGAAAATAATCGTATAGAATGGACAACTACAGTGCAATCCACAATTGTAGTCACCAAAGTTGATCGATGGCCCATGAAAACTCAAACACAAACAGTTTCTTAAATGAGGCTATAACTCAACAAAAATTGAAGATTTGCGAAAGGTGATAGAAAATACACAAAAAAATGGACAACTACAGTACAATCCGCAATTGTAGTCACCAAAGTTGATCGATGGCCCACGAAAACTCAAACTCGAGCAATTTACTTAATGCGGCTATAACTCAACTAAAAATGAAGGTTCGAGAAATGTGATAGAAAATTCACATATAGAATGCACAACTAGTGTGCAATCCACAATCGTAATCACCAAAGTTTATATATGACACAAGAAAATTCAAACACAACCCGTTTCCTAAATGCAGCTATAACTCAACAAAAAAAGTATGTTCATGTAAACTGATTAAAAATAAGTGCATGGAATGCACAACTATAGTACAATCCATAATCGTAGTCACCAAAGTTGATCGATGGGCCACGAAAACTCAAACACAAGCGTTCTCCTAAGTGTGGCTATACCTCAACAAAAAATGAAGGATCGTGAAAGGAAATTCAAAATATGCGCAGACAATGCACAACTACAGTACAATCCACAATCTTAGTCACCAATGTTGATCAATGGCTCAGAAAAACCCATACATGATTGGTTTGCTAATTGTAGCTATAACTCAAACACAAGTGTTTTCCTAAGTGCAACTATAACTCATAGAAAAATTAAGGTTCACGAAAGGTGGATAGAAAATACATGTATAGAATTCACAACTATAGTGTAATCCACAACTGTAGTCACCAAAGTTGATCGATGGAGCACAAAATCTCAAACTCAAGTGGTTGTGCATATGAACGCTACCTTCATTTTTCATTGAGTTATCGCCGCACTTAGTAAACCACTCATGTTTAAGATTTTGTGGGCCACCGATCAACTTTCATGACTACGATTGTGGATTGTATTGTAGGTTTGTATTCTATATGCATATTTTAAATCGCCGTTCAGGAACCTTCATTTTTTGTTCAGCTATAGCCGCATTTAGGAAACCACTCATGTTGGAGTTTTCGTGGGCAATCGATCAACTTTGATGACTACGATTGTGGATTGCACTATAGTTGTCCATTGTGTACATGTATTTTCTATCGGATTTTAAGACACTTTATTTTTTGTTGAGTTATAGCCACATTTAGGAAACTGCGCGAGTTTGTTTTTTCGTGGGCCTTTGATCAACTTTGGAGACTACGTTGTGGATTACACTATAGTTGTGCATTCTATACAGGTATTTTCAATCACTTTCTATGAACCTTCATTTTTTGTTCAGTTATAGCATTATTTAGGAAATCCCTTATGATTGAGTTTTTGTGGGCCATCGATCAATTTTGGAGACTAGATTGTGGATTGCATTGTAGTTTTGCATTACGAATGCTAGTTTTCTATCACATTTTGCAAACCTTCATCTACTTTTGAGTTATAGCCGCATTTAGGAAATCACTCGTCTTTGAGTTTTTGTTAGCCATCAATCAACTTTTGTGACTATGATTGTGGATTGTACTATAGTTGTGTATTCTGTACACATATTTTTAATCACTTTTCATGAAACTTCATTTTTTTTATAGTTTTAGCTGCATTTAGGAAAACTATCGTGTGTGAGTTTTTGTGGGCTATCAGTCAAATTTGGTGACTATGATTGTGGATTGCATTGTAGTTGTCCATTATGTATGCATATTTTCTATTGCCTTTTGCGAAACTTCATCTTATGTTGAGTTATAGCAGCATTTAGGAAATTGCTCGAGTTTGAGTTTTCATGGGCCATCAATCAACTTTGTTGACTATGCTTGTGGATTACACTATAGTTGTGCTTTATATACACGTATTTTCTATCGCCTTTCAGAAACCTTCATTTTTTGGTGAGTTATAGACACATTTAGCAAACCTCTCATGTTTGAGTTTTCGTGGGCCATCGATCAACTTTGGTGATTACGTTTGTGGATTGCACTATAGTTGTCCATTTTGTATAGGTAATTTCTATTTCCTTTTGTGAACCTTCATTTTTATTTGAGTTATAGCTGCATTTTGGAAACTACTCGTGCTTGAGTTTTCATTGGCCATCAATCAACTTTGGTGAATACAATTGTGGATTGCACTATAGTTGTGCATCTGGTATGCATATTTTTAATCGCCTTTCATCAACCTTCATTTTCTATTGAGTTATAGCCACATTTAGGAAGACGCTCGCGTTTGAGTTTTCCTGGGCCATCAATCAACTTTGGTGAATAAGATTGTGGATTACACTGTTCGTGTGCATTCTATATTCGTATTTTCTATCACCTTTTGCGACCCTTCTTTTTTTTGTTGAGTTATAGCGGCAAATTAGGAATCTGCTCGTGTTTGATTTTTCATGGGCCATCGATCAACTTTGGTGACTACCATTGTGGATTGCATTGTAGTTGTCCATCTTGTATGCTTAATTTCTATTGCCTTTTGCGAACTTTCATTTTTTGTTCAGTTATAGCCGCATTGAGGAAACTGCTCGATTTTGAGTTTTCATGGGCCATTGATCAATTTAAGAACCTTCATTTTTTGTTGTGTTATAGCCGCATTTAGGAAACCATTCATGTTTGAGTTTTCGTGGGCCATCGATTAACTTTGGTGACTAAACTTGTGAATTACACTGTAGTTATCCATTCTATCATGTTTCTGGAACCTTCAGTTTTCATTGAGTTATAGTCGCGCTTAGGAAACCGCTCGTGTTTATTTTTTTCTGGGCCATCGATCATCTTTGGTGAGTACGATTGCGAATTGCACTACAGTGATTAATTTTGTATGCTTATTTTCTAGCCGTATATCAGAAACTGCTCGAGTTTGAGTTATCATGGGCCATCAATCAACTTTGGGGACTACGATTGTGGATTGCTGTAGTAGTGCATTCTATACATATATTTTATATCACCTTTTGCGAACCTTCATTCTTTGTTGACTTATAGGCACATTTTGTAAACCGCTCGAGTTTGAGTTTTGTTGGCCATGAATCGACTTTGGTGACTACAATTGTGGATTGCACTACAGTTGTCCATTCTACACATGTATTTTCTCTCGTCGTTCGCAAACCTCCATTTTTCATTGAGCTATAGCCACATTTAGGAATCCACTCGTGTTCGAGTTTTCGTGGGCCATCGATCAACTTTGTTGACTACAATTGCAGATTCTATAATTGTCCACTATGCTTTTGAATTACACTGTAGCTGTGCATTCTACACACATTTTTTCTATCGCTTTTCATGAAGCTTCATTTTTTGTTGAGTTATAGCTGCATTTAGGAAACCACTCATGTTTGACTTTTTGTGGGCCATCGATCAACTATGTTGAAAATGATAGTGGATTGTACTGTAATTGTGCATTCTGTATGGATATTTTTAATCGCCTTTCATGAACCTTCATTTTTTATTGAGTTATAGGTGCATTTAGGAAACCACTCGTGTTTTAGTTTTCGTGGACCATCTATCAATTTTGGTGACTACTATTTTACATTATACTATAGTTGTGAATTCTATCGGCGTATTTTCTATCCGCTTTCGCGAAATCTTAATTTTTTCTTAAGTTATAGCTGCATTTAGGAAACAACTTGTGTTTGATTTTTCGCATGTCATCAAGTAACTTTGGTGACTATGATTATGGATTGTACTATAGTTGTGCATTTCGTAGGCATATTTTTATTTTCCTTTCACGAACCTTCATTTTTTGTTGAGTTTAGCCACATTTAGGAAAACGCTCGTGTTTGAGTTTTTCTGGGCTATTTATAAACTTTGGTGACTATGATTGTGGATTGCACTGTAGTTGTGCATTATGTATGTATATTTTTAATTGCCTTTCATGAACCTTCAATTTTTGTTGATTTATAGCCGCATTCAGGAAACCGCTCGAGTTTGAGTTTTCGTAGGCCATTGATCAACTTTGGTGACTACGCTTGGGGATTACACTGTAGTCGTACATTTTGTGCATGTATTTTCCATCGCCTTTCATGAACCTTCAATTTTTTTTGAGTTATAACCACATTTAGGAAATTGCTAATGCTTGAGTTTTTGTGGGCCATTAATCAACTTTGCTGACTACGATTTTGGATTGTACTCTAGTTGTGCATTTTGTACTCATATTCTTAATTGCCTTTCATGAACTTTCATTTTTTGTTGAGTTATAGCTGCGTTTAGTAAAATGCTCGTGTTTGAGTTTTTGTGGGCCATTGATCAACTTTGGTAATTGTGATTGTAGATTACATTGTAGTTGTGCATTCTATACGCTCCTTTTCTATCGCCTTTCACGAAGCTTCAGTTTTTATTGAGTTATAGCCGCAATTAGGAAACCGCTCATGTTTGAGTTTTCGTGGGCCATGAATGAACTTTGGTGACTACGCTTGTGGATTGCACTATATTTATGCATTCTATACACGCATATTATATTGCCTTTTGCGGACCTTCATTTCTTGTTGAGTTATAGGCACATTTAGGAAACTGCTTATGTTTGGTTTTTTTTGGGCCATTGATCAAATTTGGTGACTACGATTGTGGATTGCACTATAGTTTTCCATTTTTTACACCTATTTTCGATTGCCTTTCACGAACCTCCATTTTTTGTTGAGTTATAGCCGCATTTACGAAACCATTCATGTTTGAGTTTGTCTGGGCCATAAATCAACTTTGGTGACTACAATTCAGGATTGTACTGTAGTTGTGCATTTTGTATGCATATTTTTAATTGCCTTTCATGAAACTTCATTTTTTGTTGAGTTATAGTTGCATTTATGAAAACGCTCGTGTTTGAGTTTTCGTGCGCCATCGATCAACTTTTGTGACTATGATTGTGGATTACACTGCAATTGTATATTCTATACACATATTTTCTTTCACCTTTCACGAGCGTTCATTTTTCATTGAGTTATAGCCACAGTGAGGAAATCGCTTATGTTTGAGTTTTCGTTGGCCATCAATCAACTTTGGTGACTACAATTGTGGATTGCACTATAGTTTCCCAATCTGTACGAGTATTTTCTATCACCTTTCACGAACCTTCATTTTTCATTAAGTTATAATCGTATGTAGAAAACCGCTCGTGTTTGAGTTTTCGTAGGCTATTGCTCAAATTGGTGATTATGATTGTGGATTACACTATAGTTCTCCATTCGTTATGCGTATTTTCCTTTCGTGAACCTTCATTTTTTGTTGAGTTATAGCCTCATATAGGAAAACACTCGTGTTTGACTTTTCGGGGGCCATTGAACATTTTTGGTGACTACGATTATGTATTACACTGTAGTTGTGCATTCTATACATGTATTTTCTATCACCCTTCACAAACATTCAATTTTTTTTGAGTTATAGCTGCACTTGGGAAACTGCTCGTGTTTGAGTTTTTGAGGGCTATTGATCAACTTTTGTGAAAATAATTGTGGATTACACTATAGTTGTCTATTTTGTACGAGTATTTTCTATCGCCTTTCACGAACCTTCATTTTTTGTTTATTGATAGCCGCATTTAGGAAATCGCTTGAGTTTGAGTTTTCGTGCACCACTAATCAACTTTTGTGACTACGCTTGTGGATTACACTATAGTTGTCCATTCTATACATAGATTTTCAATTTCCTATCATGAACCTTCATTTTTTGTTGAGTTATAGCCGCATTTAGGAAACTACTCATGTTTGAGTTTTCGTCGGCCATTGATCAACTTTTTGACTACAATTGCGGATTGTATAGTTGTGCATTATAAACGCTAATTCTCTATCGCCTTTCATTAACCTTCATTTTTTGTTGAGTTATAGCTGCATTTAGGAAACCGCTCATGTTTGAGTTGTTGTGGGCCATCAATCAACTTTGCTAACTATGATTAGGGAGTACACTTTAGCTACGCATTCTATACGCTTGTTTTCCATCGCCTTTCGGGGAACCTTCATTTTTTATTGAGTTATAGCCGCATTTAAGAAAACGCTCGTGTTTGAGTTTTTGTGTGCCATCGATGAACTTTAGTGACTATTATTGTTGATTACACTGTAGTTGTCCATTCTATACACATATTTTCTATCGCCTTTTGCAAACCTTCATTTTTCATTGAGTTATAGCCACACTTAGGAAACCGCTCGTGTTTGAGTTTTCGTGGGGCATCGATCAACTTTGGTGACTACGATTGTGGATTGGACTATAGTTGTCTATTCTGTATGTGTATTTTCTATCGCCTGTCATGGCACCTTTTTTTTTTTTGAGTTATAGCCACATTTAGGAAACCGCTCGAGTTTGAGTTTTCGTGGACGGTTGATCACATTTGGAGACTATGATTTTGGATTACAATGTAGTTGTGCATTCTATACATGTATTTTCAATTTGCTTTCGTGAATCTTCATTTTTTGTTGAGTTATAACCATTTAGGCAACCCCTCATGATCGAATTTTTGTGGGCCATCGTTCAACTTTGGTGACTGCGATTGTGGATTGCAATGTAGTTGCACATTATGAATGCTAATTTTCTATTGCATTTCACGAACCTTCATCTTTTGTTGACTTATAGCTGCATTTAGAAAATCGCTCATTTTTTAGTTTTTGTTGGCCATCGATTAACTTTGGTGACTAGAATTGTGAATTACACTATATTTGTTCATTCTATACACCTATTTTCTATCGCCTTTCGTGAACCTTCATTTATTGTTGAGGTATAGCCGCATTTAGGAAACTGCTCATGTTTGAGTTTCTGTGGGCCATCAATCAACTTTGGTGACTACGATTGTGGATTGTACTATAGTTGTGCATTTTGTATTCAAATTTTTAATCACCTTTCATGAAAATTCATTTTTTCTTCACTTTTAGTCACATTTACGAAAACTCTCGTGTTTGATTTTTCGTGGGCCATCGATTGACTTTGGTATTACGCTTTTGGATTACACTATAGTTGTGCATTCTATACCCATATTTTCTATTTCCTTTCGAGAATCTTCATTTTTCATTGAGTAATAGCTGCACTTAGGAAACCACTCATGATTGAGTTTTCGTGGGCCATCGATCAATTCTTGTGACTACGATTTTGGATTACACTGTAGTTGCTCATTCTATACACAAATTTTCTATCACCTTTCGCGAACCTTCATTTTTTGTTGAGTTATAGTCACATTTAAGAAACTGCTCATATTTGAGTTTTTGTGGTGGATTGATCAACTTTGATGACTATACTTGTGTATTACACTATAGAAGCATTCTATACGCGTAATTTATATCGAATTTCACGAGGATTTATTTTTTGTTGAGTTATAGCTGCATTAAGGAAGTAAATACGACCATAACTTAAAAAAAAAATGTTTATGGAAACTGATTAAAAATATGCATACATAATGTACAACTACTGTACAATTCACAATTATAGTCACCAAAATTGATCGATGGCCTATGAAACTCAAACTCGAGCAGTTTCCTAAATGCACCTATAATTGAACAAAAAATGAGTGTTCGCAAAAGGCGATAGAAAATACACATACTGAATGGACAACTAAAGTGCAATCTGCAATCGTAGTCACCAAAGTTGATCGATACATCATTCACGAAAACTCAAACACAAGTGGTTTCGTAAGTGCGGCTATAACTCAACGGACAATGAAGGTTCGCAAATGACAAGAGAAAATATGTATATAGAATGCACAACTACAGTGTAATACACAATTGTAGTCACCAAAGTTGATCGACGGTCCACAAAAATCCAAAAATGAGCGTTTTCCTAAATGCAATTATAACTCAACAAAAAATGAAGGTTCGTGAAAGGAAATTAAACATATGCGTACAAAATGCACAACTATAGTATAATCCAAAATCGTAGTCACCAAAGTTGATTGATGGCACACAAAAACTAAAATACGAGCAGTTTCCTAAATATAAATGAACAAAAAATGAGGGTTCATGAAAGGTGATTAGAAATATATGTACAAAATGCACAACGATAGTACAATCCACAATCGCAGTCATCAAAGTTGATTGATGGCTCACAAAAACTCAAACATGACCAGTTTCCTAAATGTGGCTATAACTCAACAAAAAATTAAGGTTCCCAAAAGGCGATAGAAAATACACATATAGAATGCACAACTACAGTGTAATCCACGAGTATAGCAAGAAAATTTGATCGAATCGCCCACGTAAACTCAAACTCCAGTAGTTTCCTAAATTCAGCTATAGCTCAACAAAAAATGAATGTTCACGAAAGGCAATAGAAAATATGTTTACAACATGCACAACTACAGTGCATTCCACAATCGTAGTCACCAAAGTTGATCAATGGCAAACGAAAACTCAAAAAACAGACGATTTGGGTCTCTTTACAACATGAGCATCTATAAAACCCATATTTTCAATTTTCCCTAAAAATATTGTTTCGTAGATTCTTTTTTTTAGAGGTTCTTGCATGTTCATAAAAAAATAGTTTTTTGAAAAAAGGACGATATGGGTCTACTCAAAATGACATTCTCTATGAAACCCATTTCTCAGATTTTACATAAAACAGATTCAAAAAATTTGCCTCTATTACGTCTACAACTTCTACTTTTCAAAAAAATCTATCTTATAGAAGAAAAACTTATTTTTTCAAAAAATAGACGATTTGGGTCTCTTCAGCACACAAGCACCTAGAAAACTGAAATTTTTGATTTACCCAGAAAAAATTGTTTCGTAGATTCTATTTTTGAGGGGTTGTTGCAAGTTGGTGAAATTAAGTTTTTCAAAAAAAGGACGATCTGGGTCTACTCAAAATGACATTTTCTACAAAACCCATTTCTTCGATTTTTCATAATAAGATTAAAAACAAATTGCCTCTATTACCTCTACTACTTCTACTTTTCAAAAATGACTATCTTTTTCAAGAACAACTATTTTTTTCAAAAAATGGATGATTAGGGTCTCTTAAGCACATGAGCACCTATAAAACCTACATTTCGATTTTCCCCAAAAAAAAATATTTTGAAGATTCTATTTTTGAGGAGTTTTTGCATGTTGGTGAAAAATTAGTTTTTCGAAAAAAAGATGATATGGATCTACTCAGAACAACATTCTCTTCAAAACCGATTTCTCAGATTTTTCATAAAAAGATTAAAAAAATTTCCCTTTGTTACCTCTATTGCTTCTACTTTTCAAAAAAATCTATCTTTTTCAAGAACAATTTATTGTTTTCAAAAAATGGATGATCTGGGTCTCTTTAGCACATGAGCACCTATAAAACCTATATTTTCGATTTTCCAAAAAACATTGTTTCGTACATTCTATTTTTGAGGGGTTCTTGCATGTTGGTGAAAAAATAATTTTTCAAAAAAGGGATGATCTGAGTCTACTAAGAAAGACATTCTCTACAAAACCCATTTCTTAGATATTTCATAAAAAGATTCAAAAAACTTTCCTTTGTTACTCTACTGCTTCTACTTAAAAAAAAAAAACTATCTTTTTCAAAAACAACTTATTTGAAAAAAAAAAGGATTATTTGGGTCTCTTTAGGTCTCAAACACGTATAAAACCCATATTTTTATTTTCCCCAAAAAAATTGTAGGGTGGATTCTATTTTTGAGGGGTTCTTGCATGTTGGTGAAAAAATAGTTTTTCAAAAAAATGACGATCTTGATTTACTCAGAATGACATTCTCTACAAAACCCATTTCTTAGATTTTTCATAAAAATATTGAAAAAAATTGCCTCTGTTACCTCTACTGCTTCTAGTTTACAAAAAAATCTATGTTTAACAAGAACTATTTTTTTTTCTTTCAAAAAACAGATTTTCTAAATCTCATCAGCACACAAGCATCTATAAAACCCATATTTTTTATTTTCCCAAAAAAATTGTTTCATAGATTCTATTTTTGAGGAGTTCTTGCATTTTGGTGAAAAATAAGTTTTTTTAAAAAGGGACGATCTGGGTCAATTCAAAACGACATTCTCTACAATACCCATTTATCAAATTTTTCATAAAAAGATTCAATTTTTTTTTTCCTCTGTTACCTCTATGCTTCTACTTTTCAAAACCTTTTCAAGAACAACTTATTAAAAAAAAATAGATGATCTGGGTCTCTTTAGCTCTCGAGCACCTATAAAATCCATATTTTTGATTTTCCCAAATAAAATTGTTTTGTAGATTTGATTTTTGAAGGGTTCTTGCATGTTGGTGAAAAATTAGTTTTTCAAAAAATGAACGATCTGTGTCTACTCAGAACGACATTCTCTATAAAACTCATTTCTTAGATTTTTCATAAAAAGATTCAAAAAATTTACCTCTATTACCTCTACTATTTCTACTTTAAAATAAAAACTATCTTTTTCAAGAATAACTTATTTTTTCAGAAAATGGACAATCTGGGTTTCTTTAGCACACAAGCACCTATAAACATCTATCTTTTTGAAAAACAAATATTTTTTTCAAAAAATAGACGATCTGGGTCTTTTTAGCATAGTGTATAAAACCCATATTTTTGATTTTCCAAAAAAAAAAAATTCCTATATTCTATTTTTTGAGGGGTTTTTACAGATTGGTGAAAAATTAGTTTTTCGAAAAAAGGACGATCTAGGTCTTCTGAGAATGACATTCTCTACAAAAGCCCATTTCTCATATTTTTCATAGAAAGATTCAAAAAAAATTCCTTTGTTACCTCTACTGCTTCTACTTTTCAAAAAAATCTATCTTTTTCAAGAAAACAACATATTTTTTCAAAAAACGGACTATCAAGGTCTCTTGAGCACACAAGCACCTATAAAACCCATATTTCGATTTTTCCAAAAAAATTTGTTTTGTGGATTCTATTTTAGAAGGGCACTTGCATGTTGGTGAAAATTTAGCTTTTCGAAAGGAGGACGATATGGGTTTAATAGTAATAACATTCTCTCTACAAAACAATTTCTTGGATTTTTCATATAAAGTTTTTTAAAAAATTCCTTTGTTACCTCTACTACTTCTACTTTTCAAAAAAATCAATCTTTTTCAAAAACAACTTATGTTTTCAAAAAACGGACAATCTGGATGTCTTTAGCACACGAGCACCTATAAAACCCATATTTTGAATTTTCCAAAAAAAATTGTTTCATAGATTCTATTTTAGAGGGGTTCTTGCATATTAGTGAACATGGTGAAAATACATGTATAGAATGCACAACTACAATGTAATCCACAATCGTACTCACCAAAGTTCAACGATGGCCAACAAAAACTCAAACATGAGTAGTTTCCCAGATGCGGCTATAACTCAACCAAAAATGAAGGTTTGCAAAACATGATAGAAAATGAGCATTCACAATGTACAACTACAGTGCAATCCACAGTCATAGACACCAAAGTTGATTGATGGCCCAGAAAAACTCAAACATGAGCGGTTTCCTAAATGCGGCTATAACTCAACAAAAAATGAAAGTTCGTGAAAGGCGATAGAAATTACATGTATAAAATGCACAACTACAGTACAATCCACAATTGTAGTCATCAAAGTTGATTGATGGCCAACTAAAACTCAAACACAAGTTATAGCCCCACTTAGGAAACCGCTCGTGTTTGAGTTTTCGTGGGCCATCAATCAACTTTGATGACTACAATTGTGGATTGTACTGTAGTTGTGCATTTTATACATGTAATTTCTATCACCTTTCGCGAACTTTCATTTTTTGTTGAGTTATAGCCGCATTTAGGAAATCACTCGTGTTTGAGTTTTTCTGGGCCATCGATCAACTTTGGTGTCTATGACTGTGGATTGCACTATAGTTGTCCATTTTGTACGCGTATTTTCTATCTCCTTTTTTAAATCTTCATTTTTTGTTGAGTAATAGCAGCGTTTTGGAAACAGCTCATGTTCTAGTTTTCGTGGGCCATCAATCAACTTTGGGACTACAATTGTGGATTACATAATAGTTGTTCATTCTGTACGCGTATTTTGTATCGCCTTCCATGAACCTTTATTTTTTGTTGAGTTATAGGCACATTTAGGAAACCATTTTTGTTTGAGTTTTCGTGGGCCATCAATCAACTTTGGTGACTACGATTGAGGATTGCACTGTAGTGTGCATTATGAAAGCTAATTTTCTATCACCTTCCACAAAATTTCATTTTTTGTTGAGTTATAGCCACATTTAGTAAATTGCCCGTGTTTGAGATTTTGTGGGCCATCAGTCAACTTTGGTGACAACACTTGTGATTACACTGTAGTTGTGCATTCTATACTCGTATTTTCTATTGCCTTTCGCAACTTTGATTTTTTGTTGAGGTATAGCTGCATTTAGGAAAATGCTCATTTTTTAGTTTTCGTGGGCCATTGATCAACTTTGGTGACTACGATTGTGGATTACAATGTAGTTTTGCATTCTAAACACTCGTATTTGAGTTTTCATGTGCCATCAATCAACTTTGGGGACTACGATTGTGGATTACACAGTAGTTGTCCATTATGTACGCATATTTTCTATCGCCTTTCGTGAACCTTCATTTTTTTTTCTAGATATAGCCACATTTAGGAAACCTCTAAGGTTTGAGTTTTCCTGGGCCACCAATTAACATTGGTGACTACGCTTGTGGATTACATAGTAGTTGTGCATTTTATACACATATTATCCATCGCCTTTCACTAAGCTTGATTTTTCATTAAGTTATAGCCGCATTTAGGAAACCGCTCTTGTTTGAGTTTTCGTGGGACATCGATCAACTTTGGTGACTACGATTGTGGATTGCACTGTAGTTGTCCATTTTCTATGTGGATTTTTTATTGCTTTTTGCAAACATTCATTTTTTGTTCAGTTATAGCCACATTTAGGAAAACGCTCGTGTTTGAGTTTTCATGCACCATCGATCAATTTCGGTGACTACACTTGTGGATTACACTATAGTTGTGCATTCTATATGTGTGTTTTCTATCACCTTTCCCAAATCTTCATTTTTTGTTGAGTTATAGCTGCATTTAGGGAACCGCCTGTGTATGAATTTTTGTGGGCCATCGATCAAATTTGGCGACTACGATTATAGATTAGACTGTATTTTTTATCGCCTTTCACGAACCTTCCATTTTTGTTGAGTTATGCTGCATTGAGGAAACCACTGATGTTTGAGTTTTTGTGGGCCATCAATCAACTTTGGTGCCTATGATTTGGGATTGTGCATTATGTACTCATATTTTTAAATGCCTTTGACGAACCTCTATTTTTTGTTGAGTTATAGCCGCATTTAGTAAAACGTTCGTATTTGAGTTTTTGTGGGCCATCGATCAACTTTGGTGACTACAATTGTGGATCACACTATGTTTGTGCATTTTATACACGTATTTTCTATTGCCTTTTGTGAAACTTTATTTTTCAATGAGTTATAGCCGCATTTAGGAATGTGGCCCATCGATCAACTTTGGTGACTACGCTTGTGGATTACAATGATTTGTGCATTCTATACGCATATTTTTAATCACCTTTCACGATCCTTCATATTTTATTGAGTTATAGCTGCATTTAAATAAATGCTCGTGTTTAAGTTTTCTTGGGCCATCGATCAACTTTGGTGACTACAATTGTGGATTACACTGTAGTTGTGCATTATTTGCATGTATTTTCTATCAATTTTTGTGAACCTTCATTTTTCATTCATTTATAGCTGCACTTAGGAAACCGCTCGTGTTTCAATTTTCATTGGTCATCGATCAACTTTTGTGACTACGAGTGTGGATTGGACTATAGTTATCCATTTTGTATGAGTATTTTCTATCTCCTTTCATGAACCTTCATTTTTTGTTGAGTTATAGCCGCATTTAGGAAACCGCTCGACTTTGAGTTTTTGTGGGCCATCAATCAAGTTTGGTGACTACGCTTTTGTATTGCACTTTAGTTGTGCATTCTATATGCGTATTTTTTATAGCCTTTTGAGAACTTTAATTTTTTGTTGAGTTATAGTCCCATTTAGAAAACCTCTTGAGTTTGAGTTTGAGTTTTCCTGGTACAACGATCAACTTTGATGACTACGCTTGTGGATTACACTATATTTATGTATTCTACACGCATATTTTCTATCGGCTTTCACGAACCTTCATTTTTTGTTGAGTTATAGCCACATTTAGAAAACCGCTCATGTTTAAGTTTTTTGAGGGCCATCGATCAACTTTGGTGACTACGATTGTGGATTGCACTATAGTTGTGCATTGTGAATGCTTATTTTTCTATCTCATTTTGTAAACCTTCATTTTTGGTTGAGTTATAGCCAGATTTGGGAAACTGCTCATGTTTGAGTTTTTGTGGGCCATCGATCAACTTTGGTGGCTATGATTTTGTATTGTATTGTAGTTGTTCATTTTTAATTCATATTTTTAATTGTCTTTCACGAACTTTCCTTTTTTGTTGAGTTATAGCCACATCTAGGAAAATGCTCATGTATGAGTTTTTCATGGGCCAACAATCAACTTTGGTGACTACGATTGTGGATTACATTGTATTTGTGAATTCTATATGCGTATTTACTATCGCCTTCTACGAACTTTCATGTTTCATTGAGTTATCACTACAGTTACAAAACCGCTCGTGTTTGAGTTTTCGTGGGCCATTAATCAACTTTGGTGACTACGATTTTGGATTGCATTGTAGTTGTGCATTCTATATTCGTATTTTCTATTGCCTTTCGCAAAACATCATTTTTTGTTGAGTTATAGACGCATTTAGGAAAACACTCGAGTTTGAGTTTTCATGGGCCATCGATCAAGTTTGGTCACTACGTTTGTGGATTACAGTGTAGTTCTGCATTCTATACACGTATTTTCTATTGCCTTTTGCAAACCTTCATTTTTTGTTGAGTTATAGCCTCATTTGGGAAACCGCTCATGTTTGAGTTTTTTTGGGCTATCTATCATCTTTAGTGACTACGATTGTGGATTGTACTATAGTTGTGCATGTTGTACATATATTTTTAAATGCCTTTCATGAACCTTCATTTTTTGTTGACTTATAGCCACATTTAGGAGAATACTCGTGTTTGAGTTTTCATGGGCCATTGATCAAATTAGGTGAATATGATTATGGATTGCATTGTAGTTGTCCATTATGTACGTGTATTTTCCATCGCCTTTCGTGAACCTTCATTTTTTTTTGAGTTATAGCCAGATTTAGGAAACCGCTCGTGTTTGAGTTTTCTTGGATCTACTTTGGTGACTATGATTGTGGATTGGATTGTAGTTATCCCTTTTGTTCGCGTATTTTCTATCAACTTTCATGAAACCTTCATTTTTTGTTGAGATATAGCCGCATTTAGGAAACCGCTCATGTTTGAGTTTTTGTGGGCAATCAATTAACTTTCGTGACTATGATTGTCGATTGTACTGTAGTTGTGCATTTTTTATGAAATTTTTTAATGGCCTTTCTTGAACCTTCAGTTTTTGTTGAGTTAGTAGGCGCATTTAGGAAAACGCTCGTTTTTTAGTTTTCGTGGGCCATTCTTCAATTTTGGTGACTATACTTGTGGATTACATTGTATTTGTGCATTCTATACACGCTATTTTCTATTGCCTTTCGCAAACATTGTTTTTTTTTTATTTTTGAGTTATAGCCGCATTTAGCAAACCGCTCATGTTTGAAATTTATTGGGCAATCGATCAACTTTGGTGAATACAATTGTGGATTGTAGTATAGTTATGCATTCTATATGCATATTTTGAATCGGCTTTCACGAACCTTCATGTTTTGTTGAGTTATAGCCGCATTGAGGAAAATGCTCGTGTTTGAGTTTTCGTGGGCCATTGATCAATTTTGGTGACTGCAATTGTGGATTGCATTGTAGTTGTGCATTATGAACACTAATTTTTGCCTTTTTTGCATTTTGGCGACTACAATTGTGGATTTCACTGTAGTTGAGGTAACAGAGGCAAAAAATTTGCATCTTTTTATGAAAAATATGAGAAATGGGTTTTGTAGAAAATGTCACTCTGAGTAGACCCATATCGTCCTCTTTTCGAAAAACTAATGTTTCACCAACATGCAAGAGCCATATTTCTCATTAGAGATTATAATCTAGAACAAAATAAGGATAATGTATTGGCGAGAATGTTGGAGCATAAGGAAGCCATAATATCTCAATTCAGTTGGGTTAGTTTATTCCTAGGTTTTCATACCTTGGGACTTTATGTTCATAACGATGTTATGCTCGCTTTTGGTACTCCAGAAAAACAAATCTTGATTTTATGGGTTTTATTGGTGCTTGAATCTTTTTATGAAATATTTAAGAAATGGGTTTTGTAGAGAATGTCATTTTGAGTAAACTCAAATTTTCATTTTTTTGAAAAACTAATTTTTCACCAACATGCAAGAACCAATTAAAAATAGAATCTATGAAACAGTGTTTTTTGGAATATCGAAAATATAGGTTTTATAAGTTGGAATATTGAAAAACTAATGTGTGCTAAAGAGAACGAAATCTTTCTTTTTTGAAAAACTTATTTTTCACTAACTTACAAAATTCCCTCAAAAATAGAATCTACGAAACAATTTTTTTTGGGTATATCGAATATATCGGATTTATAGGAGCTCGTGTGCTGAAGAGAACCAAATCGTCGGTTTTTTCAAAAAAAAGTTTTTCTTCAATAAGATAATTTTTTTTGAAAAATAGAAGTTGTAGAGGTAATAGAGGCAATTTTTTTGAATCTGTTTTATGAAAAATGTAAGAAATGGATTTCTTAGAGAATGTCATTCTGAGTATACCCATATCGTCCTTTTTTCAAAAAACTATTTTTTCATCAACATGCAAGAACCTCTAAAAAATAGAATCTACGAAACAATATTTTTGGAGAAAATAAAAAATATGGGTTTTAGAGATGCTCATGTTGTAAAAAAACCCAGATTATCTGTGTTTTTGAAAAAATAAGTTTTTTTTGAAAAAGATAGATTTTTTTGAAAAGTAATTAGAGGTAACAGAGGCAAATTTTTTGAATCTATATGAAAAATGCTATACACGTGTATAATACCCATATTTTTGGTTTTCCAAATTTTTTTTTGTTAAGGCCCCACTTAGTAAAATGATTGTGTTTGAGTTATATTGTAGTTGAGTGTTCTATATGCGTATTTTATATCGCATTTCGCGAACCTTCATTTTTCGTTGAGTTATAGCTGCACTTAGGAAACTACTCATGTTTGAGTTTTCGTGCGCCATTGATCAACTTTGGTAACTAGGATTGTTCATTTATTCAAGGGGTAAACGCTTTTGACCGGAGCTATGAACCGGATACAACCATTCAAAAATACCACCCCAATGGGGTTTGAACCTTGGTGGCAAGAACAACAATGCCACCTATAAACCATCACACATGCCAATACTGGCAGGTGACTAGGATTGTGGATTATACTGTAATTGTTCATTTTCTACACATATTTTCTATTGCCTTTGACGAACCTTTTTTTTTTGTTGAGTTATAATTTAAGAAAAGGCTCATGTTTGATTTTTCGTGGCTAGATCACCTTTGGTGACTATGATTTTGGATTACACTATAGTTGTGCATTCTATACATGTATTTTCTATCACCTTTTGCGAACCTTCTTTTTTCGTTGAGTTATAGCTTCACTTAAAAAATTGCTCGTGTTTGAGATTTTCTGGGCCATCAATCATGTTTGATAACTATGATTGTGGATTACATTGTAGTTGTGCATTCCATACACATATTTTCTATCACCTTTTGCGATCCTTCATTGTTCATTGAGTTATAGCCACACTCAGGAAACCGCTCGTATTTGAGTTTTCATGAACAATCGATCAAATTTGGTGACTACAATTGTAGATTGCATAGTAGTTGTCCATTATCTACGCCTATTTTCTATCGCCTTTCGTGAGCCTTCATTTTTAGTAGAGTTATTGCTGAATTTAGGAAACTGCTCTAGTTATAGTTTTCTTGGGCCATCGATCAACTTTGGTGACTATGATTGTGGATTATCCTATAGCTGTGCATTTTATATGCATATTTTTAATCTGTTTTCACAAACATTTATTTTTTGTTGAGTTATAGTCGTATTTACTTCCTCAATGCGGCTATAACTCAACAAAAAATGAAGGTTTGTGAAAGGTAGTAGAAAATACATGTACAAAATGGACAACTACATTGCAATCCTCAATGATAGTTAGCAGAGTTATGAAAAATCAAACACGAATGGTTTCCTAAATGCGGCTAACTCAACAAAAAATGAACGTTCACAAAAGGTGATAGAAATTACGCGTATACAATGCTTCTACAGTGTAATCCACAAGTGTAGTCACCAAAGTTGATCGATGGCCCACGAAAATACAAACATGACCAGTTTTGTAAATGCGGCTATAGCTCAACAAAAAATGTAGGTTCACGAAAGGCACTAGAAATTACACATACGTAATGGACAACTACGGTGCAATCCACAATCATAGTCACCAAATTTGACCGATGGCCCAACAAAACACAAACATGAGTAGTTTCATATATGCAGCTATAACTCAAAAAAAAATGAAAGTTCAAAAAAGTCAATTGAAAATTCGTGTATAGAATGGACAACTACAATGTAATCCAAAATTGTAGTCACCAAAATTGATCGATGGCCCACGAAACCTCAATCACGAGTGGCTTCCTAAGTGCAGCTAAAACTAAATGAAAAATGGAGTTTTGCGAAATGTGATAGAAAATACGCGTATAGAATGCACAACCACAGTATAATCCATAAGCATAGTCACCAAACTCAATCTATGGCAAAAAAAAACTCAAACACGACAGGTTTCCTAAAATCGGCTATAACTTAAGAAAAAATGAAGGTTCATGAAATATGATAGAAAACTAGCATTCATAATGCACAACTACATTGAAATTCACAATTGTAGTCACCAAAGTTGATCAAAGGCCCACAAAAACTCAATCATGAGGGGTTTCCTAAATTCAGCTATAACTCAACAAAAAATGAAGGTTCACGAAAGGCGATTGAAAATATGTGTATAGAATGGACAACTACAATGTAATCCACAATCGTAGTCTCCAAAGTTGATCGACGACCCATGAAAACTCAAATTCGAGTGGTTTCCTAAATGTGGCTATAACTCAACAAAAAATAAGGTTTCGCTAAAGATAAAATACACGTAGAGAATGGATAACTACAGTGCAATCAACAATTGTAGTCATGAAATTTGATCGAATGCCCATGAAAACTCAAACACGAGCAGTTTCCTAAGTGCGGCTATAACTCAATGAAAAATGAGGATTCATAAAAGGCGATAGAAAATATGAATATAGAATGGACAACTACAATGTAATCCACAATAATAGGGACTAAAGTTGATCAATGGACCATAAAATCTCAAACAAGAGCGTTTTCCTAAATGCGGTTATAACTCACCAAAAATTGAATGTTCGTGAAAGGTGATTTAAAATATGCATGCAGAATGCACAACTATAGTACAATCCACAATCGTAGTGACCAAAGTTGATCAATAGCCGACAAAAACTCAAACTCGACCGTTTTCCTAAATACGGCTATAACTCAATGAAAATCAAACATTCGCGAAAGGCGATGGAAAATAAGCGTATAGAATGCAAAAGTATAGTGTAATCCATAATCATAGTCACCAAAGTTGGTCGATGGCCCAATAAAACTCAAACATAAGCAATTTCCTAAAACCGGCTATAACTCAACAAAAAATGAAGGTTCATGAAAGGCAATGGAGAATTAGTGTTCATAATGCACAACTACAGTGCAATCAACAATCGTAGTCACAAAGTTGATCGATGGCCAACGAAAACTCAAACACGAGTGGTTTCCTAAATGTGGCTATAACTATAGAAAATATGCATACAAAGTGGACAACTATAGTTCAATCCACAATTGTAGTCACCAAAGTTGATCGATGGCCAACAAAAACTCAAACACGAGCGTTTCGCTAAATGCAGCTATACCTTGAAAAAACATGAAGGTTCATGAAAGGTGATTAAAAATATGCCTATAGAATGCACAACTACAGTGCAATCCGCAATCATAGTCACCAAAGTTGATCGATGGCCCACAAAAACTCAAACATTAGCAGTTCCCTAAATGCGGCTATAACTAAACAAAAAATGAATGTTTACAAAAGATGATAGAAAATACAGTGTATTCCACAAGCGTAGTCACCAAAGTTGATCAAAAGCCCACGAAAACTCAATGTTCAGCGGTTTCTTACATGCTGCTATAGTGTAATCCACAATTGTTTTCACCAATGTTGATCCATAGCCCGCGAAAGTTCAAACACGAGTGGTTTCCTAAGTGCAGCTATAACTCAACAAAAAATCAATGCTCATGAAGGGTGGTAGAAAATACGTGTATAGAATGAACAACTACAGTGTATTACACAATCGTAGTCACCAAAGTTGATCGATGGCCAACAAAAACTCGAACATGAGCATTTTTCGTAAATCCGGCTATATCTCAACAAAATATGAGGGTTCACAAAAGGTGATAGAAAATATACCTAATGAATGGACAACTACATTGTAATCCAAAACCGTAGTGACCAAAGTTGATCAATGGCCTACGAAAACTAAAACACGAGTGGTTTCCTAAATGCGGCTATAACATAATGAAGAAATGAAGGTTGATGAAAGGAGATAGAAAATACACGTATAGATTGGAAAACTACAGTGCAATCCACAATCGTAGTCACCAAAGTTGTTCGATGAACCACGAAAAACTCAAATATGAGTGGTTTCCTAAATGCAGCTATAACTCAACAAGAAATGAAGGTTTCTTAAAAGTGGTGAAAAGTATGCGTACAGAATACACAACTACAGTACAATCCACAATTCTAGTCACCAAAGTTGATCGATGGCCCACGAAAACTCAATCTCGAGCAGTTTGGTAAATGCGGTTTTAACTCAACAAAAAAAAGAGCTTCGCAAAAGCCGATAAATAATACGTGTACAAAATGGACAACTACAATGTAGTCCACAATTATAGTCACTAAAGTTGATCGATGGCCCATGAAATCTAAAACACAAGCGGTTTCCTAACTACGGTTATGACTCAACGAAAAATGAACAATCGCGAAAGGTGAAAGAAAATACATGCATAAAATGCACGATTACAGTGTAATCCACAATCGTAGTCACCAAAGTTGATCAATGGCCCACAAAAACTCAAATTTTCCTAAATTATAACTTAATAAAAAATTAAGGTTCGTGAAAGGCAATTAAAAATATGTGTACAAAATGCACAACTATAGTACAATTCACAATTGTTGTCACCAAAGTTCATCGATGGCCCATGAAAAATCAAACTCAAGCGATTTCCTAAATGCAGCGATAACTCAAAAAAAATGAAGGCTCGCGAAAATCGATAGAAAATACGCGTACAGTATGGACAACTACAGTGCAATCCAGAATCATAGTCACCAAAGTTGAATGATGGCCCACGAAAACTAAAACACAAGTACTTTCCTAATTATGGCTATAACTAACCAAAAAATGAAGGTTCAAGAAAGGTGATAGAAAACAAGCATATAAAAAGCACAACTATAATGTAATCCACAATCGTACTCAGGAAAGTTGATAAAAAATACGTGTATAGAATGCACAAATACAGTGTAGTCCACAAGCGTAGTCATGAAAATTGATCGATGGCCTACGAAAACTCAAACTCGAGTGGTTTCCTAAATACGGCTATAACTCAACAAGAAATGAACGTTCGGGAAAGGCGATAGAAAATACCTGTAGAAAATGGACACTTACAGTGCAATTTGCAATCGTAGTCACCAACATAGATCGATGGCCCATGAGAACTCAAACACAAGTGGTTTCTTAAGTGTGGCTATATCTCAATTAAAAATGAAGGTTCACGAAAGGCGATAGAAAATACGTGTATAGAATGCACAATTACAATGTAATCCACAATCATAGTCAGCAAAGTTTATTGATAGCCCAAGAAAACTAAAGCATGAGCGTTTTCCTAAATGTGGCTATAAATCAACAAAAATGAAGGTTTCTAAAAAAATTAAAAATATGCGTATAAAATGCACAACTACAGTACAACTCACAATTGTAGTCACCAAAGTTCATCAATAGCCAACAAAAACTCAAACTCGAGCGATTTCCTAAATGTAGCTATAACTCAACAAAAAAAGAAGGTTCGCGAAAGGTAATAGAAAATACATGTATGTATTGGAAAACTACAATGCAATCCACAATCGTAGTCACGAAAGTTGATCGATGGCCCTCGAAAACTCAAATACAAGCTGTTTCAAAAATACGGCTATAACTCAACAAAAAAAGAATGTTCGTGAAAGGCGAAAGAAAGTACATGTACATAATGAACAACCACAATGAAATCGACAATCATAGTCATCAAAATTGATCGATGGCTCACAAAAACTCAACCACAAGCGGTTTCCTAAGTATGGCTTTAACTGAATGAAAAATGAAGGTTCGCGAAAGGGGATAGAAAATATGCTTATGGAATGCATAACTATAGTGTAATCCACAATCATACTCACCAAAGTTGATTGATGGCCCTCGAAAACTCAAACATGAGCATTTTCCTAAATGTGACTGTAACTCAACAAAACATTTAGCTTTGTGAAAGGAAATTAAAAAATGCGTATAGAATGCATAAAACTATAGTACAATCCAAAATCGTAGTCACCAAAGTTGATTGATGGTCCACAAAAATTCAAACATGAGCGGTTTCCTAAATGAAACTATAACTCAAAAAAATGAAGGTTCACGAAAGGCGATAAAAAATACGTTTATAGAATAAACAACTACAGTGTAATCCACAATCGTAGTTACTAAAGTTGATTGATGGTCCACAAAAACCCAAATATGAGCGGTTCCCTAAATACGGCTATAACTCAACAAAAAATGAATTTTCACAAAAGGCGATAGAAAATACGCATATAGAATGGACAACTATAGTGCAATCCACAATCGTAGTCACCAAAGTTGATCAATAACCCACGAAAACTTAAACACGAGCATTTTCCTAAATTATAACTCAACAAAAATGAAGGGTCATGAAAGGTGATTAAAAATATGGGTACAAAATGCACAACTATAGTACAATCCAAAATTGCAGTCACCAAAATTGATCGATGGCCTACAAAAACTCAAGCATGACCAGTTTCGTAAATACAACTATAACTTAACAAATAATGACGGTTCGCGAAAGGCAATAGAAAATGCGCTTATAAAATGCAAAACTACAGTGTAATCCACAACCGTAGTCGGCAAAGTTGATCGATGGCCTACGAAAATTCAAAGACGAGCATTTTACTAAGTGGGGCTATAATGCAGCAATTTTTTTTTGGAAAATCAAAAATATGGGTTTCATAGATGTGTATAGGATTTTTCAAAGAAACATTAAAAAAAATTTCCTCTATTACGTCTACTGAGTTTTCTTTTCAAAAAAATCTATCTTTTTCAAAAACAACTTATTAAAAAAAAAAAACAGACGATCTAGGTGTCTTTACAACATGGGCATCTATAAAACCCATATTTTTTATTTTCCCAAAAAATAATGTTTCATGCATTCTATTTTTGAATGTTGATGAAAAGTTAGTTTTTCGAAAAAAGAACGATATGGGTCTACTCAAAACGACATTCGCTACAAAATTCATTTCTCAGATTTTTCATAAAAAGATTCAAAAAATTTGCCTCTCCTCTATTGCTTCTACTTCTCAAAAAAATCTATCTTTTTCAAGAACAACTTATTTTTTCAAAAAACAGACGATCTGGGTCTCTTTAGCACACAAGCACTTATAAAACCCATATTTTCGATTATCCCCAAAAAAGTTGTTTTGTAGATTCTTTTTTTGTGGGGTTATGCTTCTACTTTTAAAGAAAAACTATTTTTTTCAAAAAACGGACAATCTGGGTTCATTTAGCACACAAGCGCCTAACATATTTCGATTTTTCCAAAAAAAATTGCTTCGTAGATTCTATTTTTGAGGTGTTCTTGCATGTTGTTAAAAAATTAATTTTCCGAAAAAATGACAATCTGGGTCTACTCAAAACGACATTCTCTACAAAAGCCATCTCTCAAATTTTTCATAAAAAGATTAATTTTTTTTTCCTTTGTTACCTGCATACTTTCTACTTTTCAAAAAAATCTATCTTTTTCAAAAACAGCTTATTTTTTCATAAACCAGATGATCTAGGTCTCTTGAGCACACGAGTACCTATAAAACCCATATTTTTGATTTTCCAAAAAAATGTTGTTTCGTAGATTTTATTTTTGAGGGGTTCTTGCATGTTGGTGAAATATTAGTTTTTCAAAAATAGGATGATCTACTTCAAAAAAAGATTCAAAAAATTTTCCTATGTTACCTCTGCTGCTTCTACTTTTCAAATGAATCTATCCTTTTCAAGAACTTATGTTTTCAAAAAACGGACGATCTAGGTCTCCACACGGAGACCTATAAAACCCATATTTGAATTTTCCAAAAATAAAATTGTTTTATGGATTCTATTTCCGAGGGTTCTTGCAAGTTGGTGAAAAATAAGTTTTTCGAAAAGAGGACGATCTGGGTTTACTCAGAATGACATTCTCTACAAAACCCATTTCTCATATTCTTCATAAAAAGATTCAAAAAATTTGTCTCTATTACCTATACTACTACTTTTCAAAAGAGTCTATCTTTTTCAAGAACAACAAATTTTATAAAAAAAATGGACGATTAGGGTCTTCTGAGCAGACAAGCACCTATAAAACCTATATTTCGATTTTCCCAACAAAAATTGTTTCGTAGATTCTATTTTTGAGGTGTTTTTGCACGTTGGTAAAAAATTAGTATTTTGAAATAAGCACGATCTGGATCTCTTGAGCACATGAGAGACTAGAAAACCCATATTTTGATTTTCCCCAAAAAAATTGTTTCGTGGATTCTATTTTTGAGGAGTTCTTGCATTTTGGTGAAAAATTAGCTTTTTGAAGAAAAGGAGGCCGCATTTAGGAAACCGCTCGAGTTTGAGTTCTCGTGGGCCATCGATCAACTTTTCTTACTATGCTTGTGGATTACAATGTAGCTGTGCATTCTATACGCGTATTTTCTATCGCCTTACACGAACCTTCATTTTTTGTTGAGTTATAGGCACACTTAGGAAACCGCTTGTGTTTGAGTTTGAGTTTTCCATCAATCAACTTTGGTAACTACGACTGTGGATTGCACTGTAGTTGTGTATTTTTTATGTGTATTTTCTATCGCCTTTCACAAACCTTCATTTTTTGTTGAGTTATAGCCGCATTTAGGAAACTGCTCGAGTTTGAGTTTTTATGGGCCATTGATCAACTTTGGTGATTACACTTGTGGATTACACTATAGTTGTGCATTTTATACACGTATTTCCTATCGCCTTTCGTGAACCTTAATTTTTTGTTGAGTTATACCCGCATTTAGGAAACCGCTCGAGTTTGAGTTTTGGTGGGCCATCGATCAACTCTGGTGACAACGCTTTTGGATTACACTGTAGTTGTGCATTCTATATGTGTATTTTCTATTGCCTTTCGTGAATGTTCATTTTTCTTTAGTTATGGCCACATTTAGGAAACCACTCGAGTTTGAGTTTTTGTGGCCTATCGATCAACTTTGGTCTCTATGATTGTGGATTACACTTTAGTTGTGTATTCTATACACATATTTTCTATCGATTTTCTATCACCTTTCATGAACCTTCATTTTTCATTAATTTATAGGCTCAGTTAGGAAAGCGCTCGTGTTTGAGTTTTCGTGGGCCATCTATCAACTTTGGTGACTATGATTATGGATTAGAATGTAGTTGAGCATTCTATACACTTATTTTCAATCAGCTTTCAAGAACCTTCATTTTTCGTTGAGTTAAAGCCCCACTTAGGAAACCACCCGTGTTTGACTTTTTGTGGGCCATCAATCAACTTTCGTGACTATGATTGTGGATGTACTATAGTTGTGCATTTTATCCACATAGCTTATATCACCTTTCGCAAGCCTTCATTTTTTTAATTTATAGCCACATTTATGAAACCGCTCGTGTTTGAGTTTTTGTGGGCCATCGATCAACTTTAGTGTCTACGATTGTGGATTGCACTGTAGTTGTCCATTCTATATGCGTATATTCTATCTCATTTTGTGAACCTTCAATTTTTGTTTAGTAATAGCCGCATTTAGGAAACCGCTCGTGTTTGAGTCTTCGTGGGCCATTGATAAAATTTTGTGACTACGATTGTGGATTGTACTGTAGTTGCCCATTTCGTATGTGTATTTCATATTGGCTTTCACAAACCTTCATCCTTTTATTGAGTTGTACCCGCATTTAGGAAACCGCTCATTTTTGAGTTTTTGTGGGCCATTGATCAACTTTCGTGACTACGATTGTGGATTGCATTGTAGTTGTGCATTATGAACGCTACCTTAATTTTTCATTGAGTAATCTCCCCACATAGGAAACCAATCATGTTTGAGTTTTCATGGGCCATCGATAAACTTTGGTGACTACAATTGTGGATTACACTGTAGTTGTGCATTCTATATGCGTATTTTGTATCGCCTTTCACAAACCTCCAGGTTTTGTTCAGTTATAGCCACGTTCTGAAAACCACTCATGTTTGAGTTTTTGTGGGCCATCAATCAAGTTTGGTGGCTACGATTGTCGATTTCACTGTACTTGTGCATTATGAATGCTAATTTTATATCGCCTTTCACGAACTTTCATTTTTTGTTGAGTTATAGCCGCATTTAGCGAATTGCTCGTGTTTGAGATTTTGTGGGCCATCGACCAACTTTGGTGACTACGATTGTTTATTACACTATAGTTGTGCATTCTATATGCATATTTTTGATCTCTTTCGCGGACCTTCATTTTTTTTGAGTTACAAAAGCACTTAGGAAACCGCTCATGTTTGAGTTTTCGTGGGCCATTGATCAACTTTGGTGACTACGCTTGTGGATTACACTATAGTTGTGTATTCTTTACGTGTATTTTCTATCAGTTTTTGTGAACCTTCATTTTTCATTGAGTTATAGCCTCACTTAGGAAACTGCTTGTGTTTCCATTTTCATTGGCGATCAATCAACTTTGGTGATAACGATTGTGGATTGCACCATAGTTGTTGTCCATTTTGTATGAGTATTTTCTATTGCATTTCATGAATCTTCATTTTTAGTTGAGTAATAGCCACATTTAGGAAACTGCTCGACTTTGACTTTTTGTGGGCCATCAATAAAGTTTGGTGACTACGCTTTTCGATTACACTATAGTTGTGCATTCTATTCGCGTATTTCTATCGCCTTTCAATAACTCTAATTTTTTGTTGAGTTATAGCCACATTTAGGAAACCGCTTGACTTTGAGTTTTCGTGGGCCATCTATCAATTTTTGTGACTATGATTTTATATTACATTGTAGTTGTGCATTCGATACGTGTATTTTCTATTGTCTTTTTCAAACCTTCATTTTTTGATGAGTTATAGCCGCACTTAGAAAACTGCTCGTATTTGAGTTGTTGTGCTCAACTTTGGTGACTAAGATTGTGGATTGCACTATAGTTGTGCATTATGTACGCATATTTTACATCGCCTTTCGCGAACCTTCATTTTTTGTTGAGTTATAGTTGTATTTAGGAAACCTATGGAGTTTGAGTTTGAGTGGGCCATCAATCAAATTTGGTCACTATGCTTGTGGATTACACTGCAGATTAGTATTATATATGTTTATTTTCTATCGCCTTGCACGAACCTTCATTTTTTGTTGAGTTATAGCTGCATTTAGGAAACCTATCGAGTTTGAGTTTGAGTGGGCCATCGATCAAATTTGGTCACTACGCTTGTGGATTACACTGCAGATTAGTATTATATATGTTTATTTTCTATCGCCTTTCGTGAACCTTTATTTTTTGTTGAGTTATAACTGCACTTAGGAAAATGCTCGTGTTTGAGTTTTCGTGAACCATGGATAAACTTTGGTGACTGTGATTTTGGATTGTACTCTAGTTGTGCATTTTGTACGCATATTTTTAATTTCCTTTGATGATCCTTAATTTGTTGTTGAGTTATAACCACATTTAGGGAAACATTCGTGTTTGAGTTTTCATGGGCGATCGATGAACTTTGGTCACTATGATTGTGGATTGCACTGTAGTTGTCCATTCTATACATGTATTTTCTATCACCTTTTTAAGAACCTTCATTTTTTGTTTTGTGATAGCAGCATTTAGGAAACCGCTCAAGTTTGAGTTTTCATGGGCCATTGTTCAACTTTGGTGACTACGCTTGTGAATTACACTATAGATGTTTATTTTATATGTGTATTTTCTATCTCCTTTCGCGAACGTTCATTTTTTGTTGAGTTATAGCTGCATTGAGGAAATTCCTCATGTTACAAATTTCGTTGGTCATTGAAAAATGTCTTTGATTGTGGATTGCACTGTAGTTGTCCATTTTGTATGTGTATTTTCTATCTCCTTTTGTGAACCTTCATTTTTTGTTGAGTATTAGCCGCATTTAGGAAATTGCTCGTGTTTGAGTTTTTGTGGGCCATCGATCAAATTTGGTGACTGCAATTATGGATCACACTTTACTTGTTCATTCTATAAACTTATTTCTTATCGCATTTCACAAACCTTCATTTTTCGTGTAGTTATAGCCGCAGTTAGGAAACCACTGGTGTTTGAGTTTTCGTGGGCCATTGATCTTCTTTGGTGACTACGATTGTGGATTACACTATAACTGTGCTTTCTATACGAGTATTTTCTTTCACCTTTTGCAAACCTTTATGTTTTCATTGATTTATAGCCGCACTTATGAAACCTCTCGTGTTTGAGTTTTCATGGGCCATTGATCAACTTTCGTGGCTACGCTTGCGGATTACATTGTAGTTTTTGCATTCTATACGCGTACTTTCTATTGCCTTTGAGGAAGCTACATTTTTGGTTGAGTTATAGCCACAATTTGAAAACCCCTCATTTTTGGTTTTTTGTTGGCGATCGATCAATTTTCATGACTACGATTGTGGATTGTACTATAGTTGCGCATTTTGTATGCATATTTTTAATCGCCTTTCACGAACTTTCATTTTTTATTAAGTTATAGCCACATTTAGGAAAATGCTCGTGTTTTGAGTTTTCGTGGCCATAGTCAACTTTGATGACTACTATTGTGCATTACACTATAGTATTGCATTCTATACACATTTTTTATCGCATTTCGAGAACCTTTATTTTTCGTTGAGTTATATTTGCACTTAGGAAACTGCTCATGTTTGAGTTTTCGTGGGCCATCGATCAACTTTGGTTACTACGATTGTGGATTGCACTGTAGTTGTCCATTCTGTACGTGTATTTTCTATCGCCTTTCGCGAACCTTCTTTTTTTGAGTTATAGCCACATTTGGGAAACCGCTCAACTTTCAGTTTTTGAATGTTGTTATGAAAAATCTAAAATTTGGGTTTTGTAGAGAATGTCGTTCTAAGTAGACCTAGGTTGTCCTTTTTTTGAAAAACTAATTTTTCAACAACATGCAAGAAAACCCTCAAAAATAGAATCTACGAAACAATTTTTTTTGGAAAAATGAAAATATTGTTTCTATAGGTGCTCATGTGCTAAAGAGACACAGATCGTCCGTTTTTATTTTTAAATAAGTTATTCTTGAAAAAGATAGTTTTTTTTTAAAGTAGAAGCAGTAGGGGTAATAGAGGGAATTTTTTTGAATATTTTTATGAAAAATCTAAGAAATGGGTTTTGTAAATAATGTCATTCTTAATAGACCCAGATCATCCTTTTTTCGAAAAACTAATCTTTGACCAACATGCAAGAACGCCAAATAAAAAATATGTGTTTTATAGATACTCGGGTGCTCAAAAGACCCAAATCTTCCGTTCTTTGAAAAAATAAGTTGTTTTTGAAAAAGATATATTTTTGGAAAGTAGGAGTAGAGGTAACAGAGGCAAATCTTTTGTAACTTTTTATGAAAAATCTGAGAAATGGGTTTTGTAGAGAATGTCGTTCTAAGTAGACCTAGATTGTCCTTTTTGCTAAAAACTAATTTTTCACCAACATACAAGAACCCCTCTAAAATAGAATATACAAAAATAATTTCTTTTGGGAAAATAAAAAAATATGGGTTTTATTGGTGCTCGCGTGCTGAATAGATTTAAATCGTCAGTTTTTTGAAAAAATAAGTATCTCTTGAAAAAGATAGATTTTTTCTTAAAACTAGAAGTAGTAAATGTAACAGAGGCAAACTTTTTGAATCTTTTTATGAAAAATCTTAGAAATGGGTTTTGTAGAGAATGTCGTTCTGAGTAGACCTAGATCGTCCTTTTTGTGAAAACCTAATTTTTCACCAACATACAAGAATCCCTTAAAAATAGAGTCTACGAAACAATTTTTTTGAGAAAATAAAATATGTGGGTTTTATAGGTATTTGTGTGCTGAAGAGATTTAGATCGTCTTTTTTTTGAAAAAATAATTATTTCTTGAAAAAGATAGATTTTTTTGAAATGTAGAAGCAATAGAGGTAATAGAGGCAATTTTTTTTAATCTTTTTTATGAAAAATCTGAGAAATGGGTTTTGTAGAAAATGTCGTTCTAAGTAGACCCAGATCATCATTTTTTCGAAAACCTAATTTTTCACCAACATGCAAAAAACCCCTCAAAAATTGAATCTACGAAACAATTTTAGTTGGGAAAATTGAAAATATGGGTTTTATATGTGCTCAAGAGCTAAAGAGACCCAGATCATCCGTTTTTTAAAAAAAAAAGTTGTTCTTGAAAAAGATAATTTTTTTTTTAAAAGTAGAAGCAGTAGATGTAATAGAGGCAAATTTTTTGAATCTTTTTATGAAATATCTAAGAAATGGGTTTTGTAGAGATGTCATTTCTGAGTAGACTCAGACCGTCCTTTTTTCAAAAAACTAATTTTTCACCAACATGCAAGAACCCCTGAAAAATAGAATCTATGAAACTATTTTTTTTGAAAAATAAAAAATATAGGTTTTATAGGTGCTCGTGTGCTAAAGAGACCCAGATCATCCATTTTTTGAAGAAATAAGTGGTTCTTGAAAAAGATAGTTTTTTTGAAAAGTAGAAGCAGTAGAGGTACAAAGGGAAATTTTTTGAATATTTTTGTGAAAAATCTAAGAAATGGGTTTTATAGAGAATGTCGTTCTGAGTACATCCAGATCATCCTTTTTTCATAAAACTAATTTTTCACCAACATGCAAAAACTCCTCAAAAATACAGTCTACGAAGTTTTTTTTTTTATTCGAAAAATCAAAATATGAGTTTTATAGGTGCTTGTGTGCTCAAAAGACCCTAATCGTCTATTTTTTGAAACAATTAGTTGTTCGTGAAAAAGATAGACATTTTTTAAAAGTAGAAGTAGTAGAGGTAATAGCGGCAAATTTTTTGAATGTTTTTATGAAAAATCAGAGAAATGGGTTTTGTAGAGAATGGTATTCTAAGTAGACCCAGATCGTCCTTTTATCAAAAAACTTATTTTTCACCAGCCTACAAGAACCCCTCAAAAATAGAATCTACGAAACAATTTTTTTTTAGAAAATAAAAACTATCGGTTTTATAGGTGCTCGTGTGCTGAAGAGACCTAATTCATCCGTTTTTAAAAAAAATAAGTTTTTCTTGAATAAAATATATTTTTTTGAAAAGTAGAAGTAGTAGAGGTAAGAAAGGCAATTTTTTTGAATCCGTTTTACGAAAAATCTGAGAAATTGGTTTTGTAGAGAATCTCATTCTGAGTATTACCCATATCATCCTTTTTTCGAAAATTGTTTTTTCATCAACATGCAAAAACCCCTCAAAAATAGAATCTACAAAACAATATTTTTTGGGAAAATTGAAAATATGGGTTTTATAGATGCTCATGTTTTAAAGAGACCCAGATCGACCGTTTTTTTTTATAGTAAATTGTTCTTGACAAAAATAGAGTTTTTTGAAAATTAGAAGCAGTAGAGGTAACACAGGAAAATTGTTTTAATCTTTCTATGAAAAATCCTATACACGTGTATAAAAAACATATTTTCGATTTTACCAAAAAAAATTTGTTAAGGCCCCATTTAGTAAAGTGCTCGTATTTGAGTTTTCGTGGGCAATCGATCAACTTCGGTGACTACGATTGTGGATTACACTGTAGTTGTGCATTCTCTACGTGTATTTTCTATCACCTTTCAAGAAACTTCATTTTTCGTTGAGTTATAACTGCACTTGGAAAACTGCTCGTGTTTGAGTTTTCATGCGCCATTGATCAATTTTTATTACTACGATTATGGATTACACTGTAGTTGTGCATTATGTACGCATATTTTCAATCGCCTTTTGTGAAACTTCATTTTTTGTTGAGTTATAGCCGCATTTAGGAAACCTTTCGAGTTTGAGTTTTCGTGGGCCATCGATCAAATTTGGTCACTACGCTTGTGGATTACATTGTAGTCGTGCATTGTATATGTGTATTTTCTGATAGCCTTTCGCGAACCTTCATTTTTTGTTGAGTTATAGCCTCATTGAGGAAACTACTCATGTTTAACTTTTGTTGGGCCATCGATCAACTTTGGTGACTGTGATTGTGGATTGTACTATAATTGTGCATTTTGTATGCTTATTTTTTATCACCTTTTATGAACCTTCACTTTTTGTTCAATTACAATTACACTGTAGTTGTGCATTGTATATGCGTATTTTCTATCGCCTTTCACAAACCTTCATTTTTCATTAATTATAGCTTCACTTAATAAACCAGTTGTGTTATAGTTTTTGTGGGCCATCGATCAACTTTGATGACTACGATTGTGGATTGCATTGTAGTTGTCCATTATGTACACGTATTTTCTATTGCCTTTTGTGAACCTTCATTTTCATTGAGTTATAGCCGCACTTAGGAAAATGCTCATGTTTGAATTTTCGTGGGCCATCTATCAACTTTGGTGACTACCATTGTGGATTACACTGTAGTTGTGTATTCTATACGCGTCTTTTCTATCTCCTTTCGCAAAATTTCATGTTTTGTTGAGTTATAGCCGCATTTAGGAAACCGCTCATGTTTAAGTTTTTCTGGGACATCAGTCAACTTTGGTGACTACAATTGTGGATTGTACTTTAGTTGTGTATTTTGTATGCATATTTTTAATCATCTTTCACGAACCTTCATTTTTTGTTGAGTTAAACATTTAGGAAAACAATTGTGTTTGAGTTTTCGTGGGCCATCGATCAGATTTGGTGACTACGATTGTGGACGTACTATAGTTGTGCATTCCATACGCATATTTTCTATCGCCTTTTCGTGAACCTTCATTTTTCATTGAGTTATAGCTGCACTTAAGAAACCGCTCGTGTTTGAGTTTTTGTGGACCATCGATCAACTTTGGTAACTACGATTATTGATTGTACTATAGTTGTTCATTCTCTACATGTATTTTCTATGTGTATTTTCTATCGCATTTCAAAAACCTTCATTTTTTGTTGAGTTATATCCGCATGTAGGAAACCGCTCATTTTTTGGTTTTTGTGGGCCATGGATCAACTTTGGTGACTACTATATTGGATTACACAGTAGTTGTGCATTCTATACATGTATTTTCTATAGCCTTTCACAAATGTTCATGTTTTGTTGTGTTATAGCTGCACTTAGGAAACCACTCGTGTTTGAGTTTTCATGGGCCATTTATTAAATTGGGTGACTACGATTTTGGATTGCGCTGTAGTTGTCCATCCTATACATGTATTTTCTATTGCCTTTCGTGAAACATCATTTTTTGTTTTGTTATAGCCGTATTTAGGAAACCGCGTGAGTTTGAGTTTTCATGGGCCATTGATCAACTTTGTTGACTACGCTTGTGGACTACACTATAGTTGTGCATTCTATACACGTATTTTCCATCACCTTTCGCGAACCTTCATTTTTTGTTGAGTTTCATAAAAGCTTTTACAAAACTTCTCATTTTTGAGTTTTTATGATATATCAATCTACTTTGGTGAATACTATTGTGTATTGCATATTAGTTATGCATTCTATACGCATATTTTTAATCATTTTTATCGAACCTTCAGTTTTCATTGAGTTATGCATTTAGGAAAGTGGTCGTGTCTAAGTTTTGGTGGGCATCGATCAACGTTGGTGACTACGATTGTGGATTGTACTGTTGTTATGCATTCTATAGGCATATTTTCTATCAGCTTTTGTGAACCTTCATTTTTTGTTGAGTTACTGCTGCTTTTACGAAACCGCTTGTCTTGTACTTTTCATGGGCCATTCAATCATCTTTCATGACTACGATTGTGGATTACATTGTAGTTGTGCATTCTATAAGCATATTTTCTATCACCTTTCACAAACCTTCATTTTTTCATTGACTAATAGCCACACTTAGGAAACCGTTCATGTTTTAGTTTTTGTGGGCCATCGATCGTGACTATGATTGTGGATTACACTGTACTTGTGCATTCTATAAGTGTATTCTCTATCACTATTCGCGAACGTTCATTTTTAGTTCTTTTATAGCCACATTTAGGAAACTGTTCGAGTTTGAGTTTCTGTGGGCCATCAATCAACTTTCGTGACTATGCTTGTGGCTTACACTATAGTTGTGCATTCTATACAGGTATTTTTTATTGCCTTTCATGAACCTTTATTTTTCATTGAGTTATAACCACACTTGGGAAACTGCTTATGTGTGAGTGTTTGTGGGTCATCAATCAACTTTGGTGACTTATATTTTTGATTGCACTGAAGTTGTCCATTCTGTACACATATTTCTATTGCCTTTCTTGAAACTTCATCTTTTGTTTAGTTATATCCCCATTTAGGATATCGCTCGAGTTTGAGTTTTTGTGGGCCATTAATAACTTTGTTGATACGCTTGTGGATTACACTGTAGTTGTGCATTCTATATGCGTATTTTCTATCGCCTTATGGGAACCTTCATTTTTTGTTGAGTTATAGCTGTATTAAGGAAATTGCTCATGTTTGAGATTTTGTGGACCATCGATCAACTTTGGTCTCTATGAAATTGGATTACACTATAGTTTTCCATTTTGTACGTGTATTTTCTATCGCCTTTTAAGAACCTTCATTTTTTGTTATGTTATAGCTGCATTTAGGAAACCATTCGTGTTTGAGTTTTTGGGGGCCATCAATTAAGTTTGGTGACTACGCTTGTTAATTACACTGTAGTTATCCATTCTATCACCTTTCACAAACCTTCATTTGTCGCTGAGTTATAGTAGCACTTAGAAAACCACTCGTGTTTAATTTTTCACGGGCCATCAATCATCTTTGGTGACTACGATTGTGGATTGCACTGTAGTTATCCATTCTATCAGCTTTCACAAACCTTCATTTTTTGTTGAGTTATAGCCGCACTTAGGAAACCATTCGTGTTTGAGTTTTTGTGGGCCATCGATTAAGTTTGGTGACTACGCTTGTTAATTACATTGTAGTTATCCATTCTATCACCTTTCGTGAACCTTCAATTTTCGTTGAGTTATAGCCGCACTTCGGAAACCACTCGTGTTTAATTTTTCATGGGCCATCGATCATCTTTGGTGACTACGATTATGAATTGTATGCGTATTTTCTATCGGCTTTCGCGAACCTTCATTTTTTTCAGTTATAGTTGCATTTAGGAAACCGCACATGTTTGAGTTTTTATGGGCCAATAATCAACTTTGTTTACTACGATTGTGGATTAAACTGTAGCTGTCCATTCTCTAGTAGTATTTTCTATCCCCTTTCGCAAACCTTCATTTTTTTTTCAGTTATAGCTACATTTCAGAAACCACTCGAGTTTGAGTTTTCATGGGCCATCGATCAACTTTGGTGACTACGCTTGTGGATTACACTGTAGTTGTGCATTATATACGTGTATTTTCTATCGCCTTTTGCAAACATTCATTTTTTGTTGAGTTATAGCCGCATTTAGGAAGCCGCTCGTGATTGAGTTTTTGTGGGTCATGGATTAACTTTGGTCATTACAATTTTGGATTACACTATATTAGTGAATTCTATACATATATTTTCTATCTCCTTTTGCGAACAATCATTTTTTTTGAGTTATAGGCACTTTTAGTAAACCACTCGAGATTGAGTCTTCGGTGGCCATCAATTGACTTTGGTGACTACGATTGTGGATTGTATTGTAGTTGTGCATTATGTACACATATTTTTAATCGCCTTTCATGAACCTTCATGTTTTGTTGAGTTATAGGCGCATTTAGTAAACCAATTGAGTGTGAGTTTTTTTGGGCCAGCTATCAACTTTGGTGACTACGATTGTGGATTGTACTTTAGTTGTGCATTTTGTATGCATATTTTTAATTGCTTTTTACGAACCTTCATTTTTTGTTGAGTTGTAACCGCATTTAGGAAAATGCTTGTGTTTGGGTTTCCGTTGGCAATTGATCAGCTTTGCTGACTATGATTGTGGATTACAATGAAGTTGTGTATTCTATACATGTCTTTTCTAATAATGCCTTTTGCGAACCTTCATTTTTTGTTGATTTATAGCCACCTTTAGGAAGCCACTCATGTTTAAGTTTTTTGCGTTATCAATCAACTTTGTTGACTACGCTTGTGGATTACACTATATTTGTTCATTCTATACACGTATTTTCTATTGCGTTTTGTGAACATTCATTTTTTGTTGAGTTATAGCCGCACTTAGGAAACCGCTCATGTTTAAGTTTTCGTGGGCCATCCCTCAACTTTGGTGACTATTATTGTGGATTGCACTCTAGTTGTCCATTATGTATGTGTATTTTTTATTGAGTTATAGCCGCATTTAGGAAACCGCTCATGTTTGAGATTTTGTGGGCCATCAATCAACTCTGCTGACTACAATTGTGGATTGCACTATAGTTGTCCATTATGTATGCATATTTTCTAACACCTTTCATGAACCTTTATTTTTATTGAGTTATACTTGCATTTAGGAAACCGCTCGAGTTTGGGTTTTTGTGGGCCATCGATCAACATTGGTGACTACACTTGTGGATTATACAGTAGTTGTGCATTCTATAATTGTATTTTCTATCGCTTTTCGTGAACCTTCATTTTTTGTTGATTTATAGCCGCATATAGGAAACCTCTCATGTTTGAGTTTTTCTGGGCTATCGATCAACTTTCGTGACTACAATAGTGGATTTTATTGTAGTTGTGCATTTTTTATGCATATTTTTAGTGGCCTTACACGAACCTTCATTTTTTGTTGAGTTATAAGCTCATTTAGGATATCGCTCGTGTTTGAGTTTTCGTGGACTATCAATGAACTTTGGTGACTACGATTGTGGATTGCACTGTGGTTGTGCATTATGAACGCTACCTTTATTTTTCGTTGAGTTATCACAACACTTAGGAAACCACACATGTTTGAGTTTTTGTGGGCCATCGATCAACTTTGGTGACTACAATTGTGGATTGTACTATAGGTTGGTATTCTATACACATATTGTGGATTGCACTGTAGCTTTCTATTCTATGCACGTATTTTCTATCGCCTTTCACAAACCTTCATTTTTTGTTGACTTATAGCAGAATTTGCCACCACTCGAGTTTGAGTTTTCGTACGCCATCGATCAACTTTTGTGACTAGGATTGTGGATTGTACTATAGTTGAGCATTTTGTATCCATATTTTTAATCACTTTTCAAAAACCTTCATTTTTGTTTTAGTTATTGCTGTATTTAGGAAACCGCTTGTATTTGAGTTTCTCGTGGGCCATCAATCAACTTTAGTGACTATGATTGTGGATTGCACTATAGTTGTGCAATATGTATGCATATTTTCTATCTCCTTTTCTGAATCTTCATTTCTCGTTGAGTTATACCACATTTAAGAAACTGGTCATGTTGTAAGTTTCGTGGACCATTGATCAACTTTGCAGACTACGATTGTGGCTTGCACTGTAGTTGTCCACTATATACGCATATTTTTTATCACCTTTTGTGAACCTTCATTTTAAATGAGTTATATCTACATTTAGGAAACCGCTCATGTTTGAGTTTTTCTAGGCCATCAATCAACTTTGGTGACTACGATTGTGGATTACACCGTAGTTCTACATTCTATATGTGTGTTTTCTATCGCCTTTTGCAAATCTTTACTTTTTCGTTGATTACACCTGCACTTACAAAACCACTCGTGTTGGAGTTTTTGTGGGCCATCGATCAACTATGGTGACTATGCTTGTGGATTACACTATAGTTTTGCATTCTATACGCATATTTTCTATCGAGCCTTTTGCGAATCTTCATGTTTTTATCAACTTTGGTCACTATGATTGTGGATTGTGGGTGATCGATCAACTTTGGTGACTCCTTGTGAGGTTGATTAATGGCCCACAAAAACTCAAACACAAAAAATTTATTACATGTACAATATGCACATCTATAGTGCAATTCACAAGCATAGTCACCAAAGTTGATCGATCGCCCACAAAAACTCAAACTCATGCGGTTTCCTAAATGCGGCTATAAATGCGGCTGCAATTCACAAGCATAGTCACCAAAGTTGATCTATCACCCACAATCCACAATCGTAGTGACCAAAGTTGATAAAAAAATGAAGATTCACAAAAGGCTCGATGGAAAATATGCATATAGAATGTAAAACTATAGTGTACTCCACAATCCTAGTCACCAAAGTTGATTGATGGCCCATGATAGCTCAAACACGAGCGGTTTCCTACATGTGGCCATAACTCAACAAAAAATGAATGTTCGCAAAAGGCGATAGAAAATATGCGTACAAAACGGACAACTACAGTGCAATCCAACACTGTAGTCTGAAAAGTTAATCGATGGTGCACAAAATCTCAAACACGAGCGATTTCCTAAATGCAGCTAGAACTCAACGAAAAATGAAGGTTCGTCAAAGGTAATAGACAATACGCGTATAGAATGCACAATGATAGTGGAATCCATAATTGTAGTCACCAAAGTTGATTGATGGTCCACAAAAACTCAAACATGGGAGTTTTCCTAAATGTGGCTATAATTTGTGTCTGAGTTTTTTTTGGTCCATCAATCAACTTTTGTGACTACGATTGTGGATTAGACTGTAGTTTTGCATTCTATACATGTATTTTCTATCAGCTTTCGCAAACCTTCAGTTTTTGTTGAGTTATAGCTTTTCTTAGGAAACCACTCATGTTTGAGTTTTCATGGGCAATCGATCAACTTTGGTGACTACGTTTTTCGATTACACTTTAGTTATTCATTTTATACACATATTTTCTGTCGCCTTTCGTGAACCTTCATTTTTTGTTGATTTATAGATGTGTTTAGGAAACCAGTCGTGTTTGAGTTTACATGGGTGATCAGTACACTTTGTTGACTACGATTGTGGATTGCACTATTTTCCATTATGTACACGTATTTTCTATTGCCTTTCGCGAACCTTCATTTTTCATTGGGTTATAGCCACATTTAGGAATTTGACGGAGTTTGAGTTTTCGTGGGCCATTGATCAACTTTGCTGATTGGAGCTATGCATTCTATATGCATATTTTCTATTTCCTTTCATGAACATTCATTTTTTGTTGAGTTATATCCGCATTTAGGTAACTACTCGTGTTTTACTTTTCGTGGGCCTTCAATTAACATTGGTGACTACGATTGTGTATTACACTATTGTTGTGCACTCTATACACGTATTTTCTTTTCCCTATCATGAACCATCATATTTTCTTGAGTTATAGCCACAATTAGGAAACCGCTCATTTGGAGTTTTTGTGGGCAATGGATCAGTTTTGGTGACTACAATTGTGGATTGTACAATAGTTGTGCATTTTGTACGCATATGTTTAATCGCCTTTCACGAATCTTCATTTTTTGTTGAGTTATAGCCGCATTTGGGAAACCACTCATGTTTGACTTTTTGTGTGGCTTCGAACAACTTTGGTGACTATGCTTGTGGATTACACTATAGTTGAGCATTCTATACGCGAATTTTCTATCACCTTTCGGGAACCTTTATTTTTTGTTGACTTATAGCCGCATTTAGGAAACCCCTTATATTTGAGTTTTTGTGGGCCATCAATCAACTTTGGTGACTACGATTGTGGATTGTACTAGAGTTGTGCGTTCTTTATGCATATTTTTAATCTACTTTCATGAACCTTCATTTTTTGTTGAGTTATAGCCTTATTTGGGAAAACACTCGTGTTTGAGTTTTCGTGAACCATCGATCAACTTTGATGACTACAATTATGGATTACATTGTAGTGTTGGATTGTATACGTGTATTTTCTATCGCATTTAGGAAACTGCTAATGTTGTTTTTTTGTGGGCCATCCATCAACTTTGGTGACTAGGATTTTGGATTGTATTGTAGTTGCGCATTCCATATGGATAAACTTTGGTCACTACGATTGTGCATTACACTGTAGTTATGCATTCTATACATGTATTTTATATCGCCTTTCATGAACCTTTATTTTTTGTGACTACGATTGTGGATTGCACTCTAGTTGTTGATTTTGTACATGTATTTTCTATTGCCTTTTGTGAACCTTAAGTTTTTGTTGACTCTTAACCGCATTTAGGAAACCACTCGTATTTGAGTTTTTGTGGGCACTCAATCAACTTTGGTGACTATGATTGTGGATTACATTATAGTTATTCATTCTATACACATATTTTCTATCGTCTTTCGCGAACCTTCATTTTTTGTTGAGTTATAGCCGCATTTAGGAAACCGCAAATGTTTTAGTTTTCTTAGGCCATCGATCAACTTTGGTGAATACGATGGTGGATTGTACTATAGTTGTGCATTTTGTACGTGTATTTTCTATCTTATTTTGTGAACCTTCATTTTTTATTGAGTTATAGTTGTATTTAGGAAACCGTTTATGTTTGAGTTTTCATGGGCCATTGATTAGCTTTGGTGACTACGATTGTGGATTGTACTATATTTATTCATTCTATATGCATATTTCCTATCTCCTTTCGTGAACCTTCATTTTTGGTTGAGTTAGCCGTATTTAGGAAAACGTTCATCTTTGAGTTTTCGTGGGCCATCAATAATCTTTGTGACTACAATTGTGGATTACACTATAGTTGTGCAATCTATACGTGTATTTTTTATCACTTTTCGCTAACCTTCATTTTTCGTTGAGTTATAGCCCCACTTAGGAAACCGCTCGTCTTTGAGTTTTTGTGGGCCATCGGTCAACTTTGGTGACTACGATTGTGGATTGTATTGTAGTTGTGCATTATATACGCGTAATTTCTATTTCCTTTTGCGAAACTTCATTTGTTTTTGAGTTAGAGCTGCATTCAGGAAACCGCTCATGTTTGAGTTTTCATGGGCCATCGATAACCTTTGGTGTCTACGATTTTGGATTGCACTATAGTTGTCTATTTTGTATTTGTATTTTTTATCTACTTTTGTGAACTGTCATTTTTTGTTGAGTAATAGCCGGATTAAGGAAACTGCTCGTGTCTGATTTTTTGTGGGCCATCAATCAACTTTGGTGACTACAATTGTGGATTACATTGTAATTGTTCATTCTATACACGTATTTTCTATTGCCTTTCGTGAACCTTCATTTTTCGTTGATTTATAGTTGCACTTAGGAAACCACTCATGTTTGAGTGTTCCTGGGCCATTAATCAACTTTGGTGACTACAATTTTTGATTATACTCTAGTTGTGAATTTATACGCATATTTCCTATCGCCTTTCATGAAGTTTCATTTTTGTTCAGTTATAGCCGCATTTAGGAAACCACTCATGTTTGAGTTTTTGTGGGCCATCAATCAACTATGGTGAGTATGATATTGTATTGTACTGTAGTTTTGCATTCTGTACACATATTTTTTGTTCAGTTATAGCCACATTGAGGACACCACTCAAGTTGGAGTAATCACGGGCCATCGATCAATCAACTTTGGTGAGTAAGCTTTTGGACTACACCGTACTTGTTCATTCTATACGCGTATTTTCTATTGTCTTTCACGAACTTTTATTTTTTGTTGAGTTATAGCCCAATATAGGAAAGCGCTTGTGTTTGAGATTTTGTGGGCCAGCGATCTACTTTGGTGACTACGATTGTTGATTACACTATAGTTGTGCATTCTATACACGTGTTTTCTTTCACTTTTCGTGAAACTTTATTTTTTGTTGAGTTATAGCCGCATTTAGGAAATTGCTCATGTTTGAGTTTTTGTGGGCCATCAATCAACTTTAGTGACTACAATTCTGGATTGTCTTGTAGTTGTACATTTTGTAAGCATATTTTTACTCGCCTTTCACAAACCTTGATTTTTTGTTGAGTTATAGCCGCATTTAGCAAAATACTTGTGTTTGAGTTTTCATGGGCCATTTATCAACTTTGGTGACTATGATTGTGGATTACATTGTAGTTGTGCATTCTATACACGTATTTTCTATTGCATTTCGTGTACCTTCATTTTTCAGTTAGTATAGCCAGAATTAGGAAACTGCTTGTGTTTGAGTTTTCGTGGGCCATCGATCAACTTTGATGACTACGATTGTGGATTGCACTTTAGTTGTCCATATTGTACGTGTATTTTCTATCGCCTTTCACTTACTTTCATTTTTTGTTGAGTTATAGCTGCACTTAGGAAACCGCTCGTGTTTTAGTTTTCGTAGGCCATCGATCAACTTTAGTGACTATGATTGTGGATTGCACTATAGTTGTCCATTTTTTATGCGCATTTTCTATCGTATCTGTAAACCTTCATTATTTGTTGAGTTATAGCTGCATTTAGGAAACCCGCTTGAGTTTGAATTTTCGTGGGCCATTGATCAACTTTAGTGACTACGATTATGTATTACACTAGAGTTGTGCATTTTATACAAGTATTTTATAACACTTCTCGTGAACCTTCATTTTTTTATTATGTTATAGCCACATTTAGGAAACCGCTCATGTTTGAGTTTTTGTGGGCCATCAATTAACTTTGGTGAATAAGATTGTGGATTGTACTGTAGTTGTGCATTCTGTACGCATATTTTTCATCACTTTTCATGAACCTTCATTTTTTTTGAGTTATATTCGCATTTAGGAAAATGCTCCTGTTTGAGTTTTCGTGGGCCATCGATCAACTTAAGTGACTACGATTGTGGATTACACTCAATCTTAACTTGTGCACTTTATATGGGTATTTTATATTGCTGTTCACAAATCATCATTTATCTTTGAGTTAAGTTGCAATTAGGAAATCACTCGTGTTTTAGTTTTCGTAGGCCATTGATCAACTTTGGTGACTACGATTGTGGATTGCACTGTAGTTGTCCATTTTGTACGTGTATTTTCTATCGCCTTTCGCGAACCTTGATTTTTTGTTTATTTATAGCTGCATTTAAGAAACTGCTCGAGTTTGAGTTAAAGGACCATTAATCAACTTTGGTAACTATGAATGTGGATTACACTGTACTTGTCCATTCTATACACGTATTGTCTATTACCTTTTGTAAACCTTCATTTTTTTTTGAGTTATAGTTGCACTTAGGAACTGCTCATGTTTGAGTTTTTGTGTGCCATCGATCAACCTTGGGGACTACGATTGTGGATTGCACTATAGTTGCCCATTTTGAACTTGTATTTTTTATTGCCTTTTGCGGACCTTCATATTTTGTTGAATTATAGTCCTATTTAGCAAACCGCTCGATTTTGTGTTTTCATTGGCCATTGATCAACTTTGGTTACTGCACTTGTGGATTACACTATAGTTTTGCATTCTATAGGTGTATTGTCTATCGCATTTCGTGAATCTTCATTTTTTGCCTGTCCATTATGTACACGTATATTCTAATTCCTTTTACGAACCTTCATTTTTTGTTGAGTTATAGCCGCATTTTGGATATTGTTTGAGTTTGAGTTTTCATGGGCCGTTTATGTACATTGTAGTTTTGCATTCTATACGCTTTTTTTCTATCGCCTTTTACGAATCTTCATTTTTGGTTGAGTTATAGCTGCATTTAGGAAATCGCTCGTGTTTGAGTTTATGTGGGCCGTCGATCAACTTAAGTGACTACGATTGCGGATTTCACTATAGTTGTCCATTATGTACATATATTTTCTATAGCCTTATAGGAACCTTATTTTTTGTTGAGTTATAGCCACATTTAGGAGACTACTCGAGATTGAGTTTTTGTGGGCAATTGATCAACTTTGGTGAGTACACTTGTGGTTTACACTATGGTTTTACATTTTATATACGTATTTTCTATCACCTTTCGTGAACCTTCATTTTTTATTGAGTTACATAGCTACATTTAATAAACCACTCGTGTTTGAGTTTTCATGGGCCATCAATCAACTTTGATGACTACTATTGTGGATTGCACTGTAGTTGTGCATTATGTATGCCTATTTTCTATCATTGACTACGATTGTGGAGTGTACTGTTGTTTTGCATTTTCTACGCATATTTTTAATCACCTTTTACAAACCTTCATTTTCTATTGAGTTATAGGCGAATTTAGGAAAACACTCGTGTTTGAGTTTTCGTGGGCCATCAATCAACTTTGGTGACTATGATTGTGGATTACACTGTAGTTGTGCATTCTATATGCGTATTTTCTATCGCCTTTTGCGAACCTTGATTTTTGGTTGAGTTATAGCCATATTTGGAAAACCAAGTGTGTTTTAGTTTTCACGGGTCATCATTCAACTTTGGTGACTACGCTTGTGGATTACACTATAGTTGTGCATTCTATACACGTATTTTCTATTTCCTTTCGCAAATTTTCTCTTTTTTTTGAGTTATAGTCGCATATAGGAAATTGCTCATGTTTGAATTGTTTTGGGCCATCGATAAATTTTGGTGACTATGATTGTGGATTTTACTATAGTTGTGCATTTTGGACACATATTTTTTATTGCCTTTCACGATCCTTCATTATTTGATAGCCGTATTTAGGAAACCGCTCATATTTGAGTTTTTGTGGGCTATCAATCAACTTTGGTGACTATGATTCTGGAATGTACTATAGTTGTGCATTCTGTACACATTTTTGATTTCCTTTCACGAACCTTCATTTTTTGTTGAGTTATAGTCGCATTTAGGAAAATGCACATGTTTGAATTTTCATGGGCCATCAATCAACTTTGGTTTTTAGTCACACTTGTGGATTACACTGGAGTTGTATATACTATACGTGTATTTTCTATCACCTTTCGCAAAACTTCATGTTTTTTTAAGTTATGGCCGCATTTAGGAAACCGGTCATGTTTAAGTTTTTCTGGGGCATCAATCAACTTTGGTGACTACGATTGTGGATTGTACTGTAGTTGTGCATTTTGTACACATATTTTAAATTGCCTTTCATGAACCTTCATTTTTTGTTGAGTTAAGCATTTAGGAAAACATTCGTGTTTGAGTTTTCATGGGCCATCGATCAGCTTTGGTGACTACGATTGTGGATTACACTGTAGTTGTGCATTCCATAGTTACACTTAGGAAATCGCTCGTGTTTAAGTTTTCATGGGCCATGGATCAACTTTGGTAACTACGATTCTGGATTGCACTGTAGTTGTCCATCCTATACATGTATTTTTTATCGCCTTTTTCAAACCTTCATTTTTTGTTGTGTTTTAGCCATATTTAGGAAATCGCGTGAGTTTGAGTTTTCATGGGCCATCGATCAACTTTGGTCACTACGCTTGTGGATTACACTGTAGTTGTGCATTCTATACATGTATTTTCCATCGCCTTTCGCAAAACTTCAACTTTTGTTGAGTTATAGTAGCATTTACGAAACCGCTCATTTTTGAGTTTTTAGGGGTCATCTATCTACTTTGGTGACTACTATTGTGGATTGTATTGTAGTTATGCATTCTATACGCATATTTTTAATCGTCATTCATGAACCTTCAGTTTTTTTTGAGTTATAGCCACATTTAGGAAAATGCTCGTGTCTGATTTTTGGTGGGTATCGCTCAACTTTGGTAACTACAATTGTGGATTACACTGTGGTTGTGAATTCTATACTTGTATTTTCTATCACCTTTTGCCATCGATCATCTTTTGTGACTACAATTGTGGATTACACTGTAATTGTGCATTCTATAAGCGTACTTTCTATCACCTTTCGCAAACCTTGATTTTTTTGTTGACTAATAGCCACACTTAGGAAACCGCTCATGTTTTACTTTTCATGGGCCATCGATTAACTTTCGTGACTACAATTGTGGATTACACTGTACTTGTGCATTCTATAAGTGTATTCTCTATCACCTTTCATGAACCTTCATTTTTCGTTGTGTTATAGCCGCATTTGGGAAACTGCTCGAGTTTAATTTTTCGTGGCCCATCGATCAACTTTGGTGACTACGCTTGTGGATTACACTATAGTTGTCCATTCTATAACAGTATTTTCTATTGCCTTTCATGAACCTTCATTTTCGTTGATTTATAGCCACGCTTAGGAAACTGCTCGTGTGTGAGTTTTTGTGGTCTCAATCAACTGTGGTGACTAAGATTGTGGATTGCACTGTAGTTGTCCATTCTGTACGCATATTTTCTATTGCCTTTCGCGAAAGTTCTCCTTTTGTGTAGTTATAGCTGCATTTAGGATACCGCTAGAGTTTGAATTTTCGTGGGCCATCGATCAACTTTGTTGACTACGCTTGTGGATTACACTATAGTTTTGCATTCTATACGCGCACTTTCTATCGCCTTATGAGAACCTTCATTTTTTCTTGAGTTATGGCTGCATTAAGGAAATTGCTCATGTTTAAGTTTTTGTGGACCATCGATCAACTTTGGTCACTATGCTTGTGGATTGCACTATAGTTGTCCATTTTGTACGCGTATTTCTATCGCCTTTCGCTACCTTCTTTTTTTGTTCTGTTATAGCCACATTTAGGAAACTGCTCATGTTTGAGTTTTTGTGGGACAATGATCAACTTTGGTGACTACGGTTGTGGATTGCATTGTAGCTGTCCATTCTCTAGTAGTATTTTCTATCGCCTTTCAAACCTTCATTTTTTGTTGAGTTATAGCCGCATTTCAGAAACCGCTCGAGTTTGAGGTTTAATGGGCCATCGATCAACTTTGGTGACTATGCTTGTGGATTACACTGTAGTTGTGTATTCTATACGTGTATTTTCTATCACCTTTCACAAAAATTCATTTTTTGTTGACTTATAGCCGCATTTAGGATACCGCACGTGATTTAGTTTTTGTGGGCTAGCTATCAACATTGGTGACTATGATTGTGGATTGAATTTAGTTGTGGATTTTGTACGCATATTTTTAATTGCTTTTCACGAACCTTCATTTTTTGTTGATTAAACTGTAGTTGTGTATTCTATACGTGTCTCTTCTATTTCCTTTTGCGAACCTTCATTTTTTGTTAAATTATAACCACCTTTAGGAAACCCCATGTTTGAGTTCTTTTGCGTCATCAATCAACTTTGGTGACTACGCTTGTAGGTTAAACTAGAGTTTTGCATTCTATACACGTATTTTCTATCGCCTTTTGCGAACCTTCATTTTTTGTTGAGTTATACCTGCATTTAGGAAACCGCTCATGTTTGAGGTTTTGTGGGTAATCAATTGAGTTTGGTGACTATGATTGTGGATTGTACTATAGTTGTGCATTATGTACACATATTTTTAATCTCCTTTTACAAACATTCATTTTTTGTTGAGTTATAGGAGCATTTAGGAAATCTCTCGTGTTTAAGTTTTCCTGGGCCATTGATCAACTTTGGTGATTACGATTGTGGATTACACTATAGTTTTGCATTTTATATGCATATTTTCTATCACCTTTTGTGAACCTTGATTTTTTGTCGAGTTATAGCCACACTTAGGAAACCGCTCGAGTTTAAGTTTTCATGGGATATCTATCAACTTTGGTGACTATGATTGTGGATTGCACTCTAGTTGTCCATTATGTACGTGTATTTTCTATCGCCTCTCGGGAACCTTCAGTTTTTATTGAGTTATACCTGCATTTAGGAAACCACTCATTTTTGAGTTTTTGTGGGCCATCAATCAACTCTGGTGACTATGATTGTGGATTGCACTATAGTATTCCATTATGTACACGTATTTTCTAACACCTTTTGTGAACATTTATTTTTGTTGAGCTATTGCTGCATTTAGGAAACCACTCATGTTTGGGGTTTTGTGGGCAATCAATCAACTTTTGTGACTATGATTGTGGATTGTACTATAGTTGTGCATTATGTACACATATTTTTAATCTCCTTTTACGAACCTTCAATTTTTGTTGAGTTATAGCCACATTTAGGAAATGTCTGGTGTTTGAGTTTTCCTGGGCCATTGATCAACTTTGGTGACTACGATTGTGGATTACACTATAGTTGTGCATTCTATATGCATATTTTCTATTGCCTTTTTCAAACCTTGATTTTTTGTTGAGTTACAGCCGCACTTACAAAACTGCTAGTGTTATAGTTTTCGTGGGCCATCGATCAACCTTGGTGACTATGATTGTGGATTGCACTCTAGTTGTCCATTATGTACATGTATTTTCTATTGCCTTTCGAAAACCTTCATTTTTTATTGAGTTATAGCCGCAATTAGGAAACTGTTCATGTTTGAGTTTTTGTGGGCCATCAATCAACTCTAGGGACTACGATTGTGGATTTCACTATAGTTGTCCATTATGTACCCGTATTTTCTTTCGTGAACCTTTATTTTTGTTGAGTTATGGCTGCAATTAGGAAACCACTCAAGTTTGTGTTTTCGTGGGCCATCGATCAACATTGGTGACTACACTTGTGGATTATACAGTAGTTGTGCATTATGAACGGTACCTTCATTTTTCGTTGAGTTATCACCGCACTTAGGAAACCACTCATGTTTAGGTTTTCGTGGGCCATCAATCAACTTTGGTGACTACGATTGTGGATTCTACTGTAGGTTTGTATTCTATATGCATATTTTTAATCGCCTTTCAAGAACCTTCATTTTTTGATGAGTTATAGCCACATTTAGGAAACCGCTCATGTTGGAGTTTTTGTTGGCCATCGATCAACTTTGGTGACTACGATTGTGGATTGCACTGTAGTTGTCCATTGCGTACATGTATTTTCTACCAGCTTTCAAGACACTTTATTTTTTGTTTAGTTATAGCCACATTTAGGAACCCGCTCGAGTTTGTGTTTTCGTGGGCCATCGACCAACTTTGGACACGATGATTGTGCATTACACTGTAGTTGTGCATTCTATACAGGTATTTTCAATTGCCTTTCGTGAACCTTCATTTTTTGTTCAGTTATAGCATTATATAGAAAATCCCTCATGATTGAGTTTTTGTGGGCCATCGATCAACTTTGGAGACTACGATTGTGGATTGCAATGTAGTTTTGCACTATGAATGCTAGTTTTCTATCACATTTCACGAACCTTCATCTATGTTTGAGTTAGAGCCACATTTAGGAAACCGCCCGTGTTTGAGTTTTTGTTAGCCATCGATCAACTTTTGTGACTACGATTGTATATTACATTGTTTTTGTTCATTCTATACACTTATTTTCTATCGCCTTTTGTGAACCTTCATTCTATGTTGAGGTATAGCGGCATTTAGGTAATTGCTCATGTTTAAGTTTATATGGGCCATCAATTAACTTTGGTGACTATGATTGTGGATTGTACTATAGTTGTGTATTTTGTACACATATTTTTAATCACTTTTCATGAAACTTCATTTTTTTTAGTTTTAGCTGCATTTAGGAAAACTATCATGAATGAGTTTTCGTGGGCCGTCGATAAACTTTGGTGACATCCTTCAAGATTACACTATAGTTGTGCATTCTATATGTGTATTTTCTAAAGGCGATATAAAATACACGTATAGAATGCATAACTATAGTGTAATCCACAATTGTAGTGACCAAAGTTGATTGATGGCCCAGGAAAACTCAAATACGAGCGTTTTGTTAAATGCAGCTATAACTCAACAAAAATTGAAAGGTTCATGAAAGGTCATTAAAAATATTCGTATGGATATAAAATATGCGTATAGAATGCATAACTACAGTGTAATGTAGAAGCGTAGTCACCAAAGTTGATCGATGGCCCATGAAAACTCATTCATGATAGTTTTCCTAAATACAGCTAAAACTATAAAAAATAAAAAATCATGAAAAGTGATGAAAACTATGTGTACATAATACACAATTATGGTAAAATCTACAATTGTAGTCACCAAAGTTGATTGGTGGCCCACAGAAACTCAAACATGAGTAGTTTCCTAAATGGTGCTATACCTCAACAAAGAATGAAGGTTCACGGAAGGTGATAGAAAATAAGTGTATAGAATGAACAAATAAAGTGTAATATACAATTGTAGTCACCAAAGTTGATCGATGGCTAACAAAAACTCAAACACGAGCGGTTTCCTAAATGCGGTTATAACTGAAAAATAAATGAAGGTTCGTGAAATGTTATAGAAAACTAGCATTGATAATGAAAAACTACATTGCAATCCAACATCTTAGTCTCCAAAGTTGATTGATGTGCCACAAAAACTCAATCACGAGGTATTTCCTAAGTACAGCTATAACTGAAAAAAAATTAAGGTTCACGAAAGGCGATTGAAAATACGTGTATAGAATAGACAACTACAGTGTAATCCACAATCGTAGTCTCCAAATTTGATCGACGGCCCACAAAAGCGGAAACTCGAGCGGTTTCCTAAATGTGGCTATAACTCTACAAAAAATAAAGTGTCTTGAAAGGCAATAGAAAATAGATGTACACAATGTACAAGTACAGTGCAATCTAGAATCATAGTCACCAAAGTTGATCATTGGCCCACAAAAACTCAAACACAATTGGTTTCGTAAGTGTGGCTATAACTCAACGAAAAATGAAGGTTCACGGAAGGTGATAGAAAATATGCGTACAAAATAGACAACTATAGTGTACTCCACAATAATAGCCACTGAAGTTGATTGATGGCCCACGAAAAATCAAAGACAAGTGTTTTCCTAAATGTGGCAATAACTCAACAAAAAAAGAAGGTTGATGAAAGGCGGTTAAAAATATGCGTGCAAAATGCACAACTATAGTACAATCCACAATCATAGTCAGCAAAGTTGATCGATGGCAAATGAAAACTCAAACACAAGCGTTTTCCTAAATGTGGCTATAACTTGATGAAAAATGAAGGTTTGCGAAAGGCGATAGAAAATAAGCATATAGAATGAACTATAGTGTAATCCATAATCGTAGTCACCAACGTTGATCGATGGCCCATAAAGACTCAAACATGAGAGGTTTCCTAAACACGGCTATAACTAAACAAAAAATGAAGGTTCACGAAAGGAAAAAGAGAATAGGCATTCATAATGCACAACTAAAGTGCAATCCACAATCATAGTCAAAAACTTGATCGATGGCCCATGAAAACTCAAACACAAGCAGTTTCCTAAATGCAGCTATAACTCAACAAAAAATGAAGGTTCATGAAAGGCGATTAAAAATATGCGTATAGAATGCACAACTACAGTGTAATCCACAAGCGTAGTCACCAAAGTTGATTGATGGCCCAAGAAAACTGAAACTAGAAATGGGTTTTGTAGAGAATGTCATTTTGAGGAGACCTGGATTGTCATTTTTTTGAAAACCTAATTTTTCACCAACATACAAGAACCTCTCAAAAATCAAATCTGCGAAACAATTTTATTTGGGAAAATAAAAAATATTCATTTTATACGTGCTCGAGAGGTAAAAAGACCCAGATGATCCGTTTTAAAAAAAAAAAAGTTGTTCTTGAAAAAGATAGATTTTTTTTAAAAAGTAGAAGCAGTAGATTTTTTTAAAAAGTAGAAATAGTATATGTAACAAAGGAAATTTTTTTGAATCTGTTTATGAAATATCTAAGAGATGGGTTTTGTAGAGAATGTCATTCTGAGTAGACTCAAATCGTCCTTTTTTTGAAAAACTATTTTTTCATCAACAATTAAAAAACCCCCCAAAAATAGAATCTACGAAACAGTATTTTTGTGGAAAATTATAGAAATGGGTTTTATAGATGCTCATGTTATAAAGAGACCCAGATCATCCATTTTTTTTTTAAAAAAAGTTGTTCTTGAAAAAGATAGATTTTTTAAAAAACTAAAAGCAGTAGTAGTATTAGAGGCAATTTTTTTGAATATTTATATGAAAAATCCTATACACGTGTATAAAAAACATATTTTAAATTTTCCCAAAAAAAATTGTTGAGTTAAGGCCCCACTTAATAAAACGCTTGTGTTTGAGTTTTTCTGGGCCATCAATCAACTTTGGTGGCTATGATTGTGGATTACAATGTAGTTGTGCATTCTATACACGTATTTTCTATCGCGTTTTGCAAACCTTCATTTTTAATTGAGTTATAACTGCACTTAGGAAACTGCTTGTGTTTTAGTTTTCGTGCGCTATTGATCAAATTTGGTGACTACGATTGTGGATTGCACTGTAGTTGTGCATTATGTATGCATATTTTCTATCGCCTTTTGCGAACCTTCATTTTTTGTTGAGTTACAGCCGCATTTAGGAAACCACTTGAGTTTGAGTTTTCGTGGGCCATCAATCAAATTTGGTCTGTACGCCTTTGGATTACACTGTAGTTGTGCATTCTATATGTGTATTTTCTATCGCATTTTGTGAACCTTTATTTTTTGTTGAGTTATAGACACATTTAGGAAATTGCTCATGTTTAAGTTTTTGTGGGCCATCGATCAACTTTGCTGCCCACGATTATGGATTCGACTATAGTTGTGCATTTTGTAAGCATATTTTTAATCAGCTTTCACGAACCTTCAGTTTTTTGTTGAGATAGAATTTGGGAAAATGCTCATGTTTGAGTTTTCGTGGGCTATCAATCAACTTTGGTGACTATGATTGTGGATTATACTTTAGCTTTTCATTTTATATGCATATTTTCTATCACCTTTCTCAAACCTTTATTTTTCATTAAGTTATAGCTTCAATTAGTAAACCGCTCGTGTTTGAGTTTTTGTGTGCCATCGATCCACTTTGGTCACTACGATTGTCGATTGCACTGTAGTCGTCCATTTTGTACGCGTATTTTCTATCGCCTTTGGTGAACTTTCATTTTTTGTTGAGTTATAGCCTTATTTAGGAAACTGCTCGTATTTGAGTTTTTTTGGGCTATCAATCATCTTAGGTGATTACGATTTTGGAATGTACTATAGTTGTGTATTTTGTATGCATATTTCCATTTTCCTTTCATGAACCTTCATTTTTTGTTGAGTTATAGTCGCATTAGGAAAACGCTTGTGTTTGAGTTTTCTTGGCCCATCGATCAAATTTTGTGACTACGATGGTGGATTGCACTGTAGTTTTCAATTATGTACGCATATTTTCTATCACCTTTCGCGAACCTTCATTTTTTGCTGAGTTATAGCCGCACTTAGGAAACCGCTTGTGTTTGATTTTTCATGAACCATCGATCAACTTTGGTGACTACGATTGTGGATTACACTATAGTCCTCCATTCTGTATACATATTTTCTATCGCCTTTTGCGAACCTTAATTTTTTGTTGAGTTATAGTCACATGTAGGACACTGCTCCTGTTTGAGCTTTCATGGGCTTTTGATCAACTTTGGTGACTATGCTTGTAGTTTACACTGTAGTTATGCATTTTGTACGCATATTTTTAATCAGCTTTCGTGAACCTTTATTTTATGTTGAGTTATAGCTGCATTTACGAAACCACTCATGTTTGAGTTTTTGTCGGCCATCAATCAACTTTGGTGACTACAATTGTGGATTGCAGTATAGTTGTCCATTTGGTACGTGTAATTTCTATCGCCTATCGCAAACCTTCATTTTTTGTTGAGTTATAGCCGCATTTTGGAAACCGTTCATGTTTAAATTTTAGTGGGCGATCGATAAACTTTGGTGACTATGCTTGTTGAATACACTGTACTTGGGTATTCCATAGGCATATTTTCTATCCCCTTTCCTAAAACTTCATGTTTTGTTGAGTTATAGCTGTCTTTAGAAAAACCGCTCATGTTTAAGTTTTTGTGGCCATCGATCAACTTACGCTTGTCGAATAGTACTTGGGTTTTCCATAGGCATATTTTCTATCCCCTTTCGCGAAACTTCATGTTTTGTTGAGTTATAGCTGTCTTTAGAAAAACCGCTAATGTTTAAGTTTTTGTGGCCATCGATTAACTTTGGTGACTTCAGTTGTGGATTGTACTCTTGTTGTGCATTCTATACACATATTTTTAATCGAATTTCATGAACCTTAATTTTTTGTTGAGTTATAGCCACATTTAGGAAAACTCTCGTGTTTAAGTTTTCGTGGGCCATACATCAACTTTGGTGACTACAATTGTGGATTGTACTATAGTTGTGCATTTTGTACTCATATTTTTTATCACCTTTCACGAACCTTCATTTTTTGTTGAGTTATAGTCATATTTAGGAAAATGATCGTGTTTGAGTTTTCGTGGGCCATCGAACAACTTTGGTAGCTACGATTGTGGATTACACTGTAGTTGTGCATTCTATATGCTTATTTTCTATCACTTTTTGAGAAGCTTCGTTTTTGGTTGAGTTATACCTAAGATTAGGAAACCACTCGTTTTTGAGTTTTCGTGGGCCATCGATCGACTTTGGTGACTACGATTGTGGATTGCACTATAGTTCTCCATTCTCTACATGTATTTTTTATCACCTTTAACGAACCTTCTTTTTTTTAAGTTATAGCCGCATTTAGGAAATCGCTCGTGTTTGAGTTTTTGTGGGTCGCGATCAACTTTGGTGACTGTGATAGTGGATTGAACTGTAGTTGTGCATTTTGTGAGCATATTTGTAATTGCCTTTCACGAACCTTTCATTTTTTGTTGAGTTATAGTTATATTTAGGAAAACACTTGTGTTTGAGTTTTCGTGGGCCATAAATTAGCTTTGGTAACTACGATTGTGGATTACACTTTAGTTTTGCATTCTATACACGTATTTTCTATCGCTTTTCATGAACCTTCAGTTTTCGTTGAGTTATAGCTACACTTAGTAAACCACTCTCAGCTCTGATTTTTTTGCCACAGATCAGCTTTGGTGACTATGATTCTTGATTGCACTATAGTTATCCATTATGTACGTGTATTTTTTATCGCCTTTCACGAACCTTCATTTTTGTTAAGTTATAGCCACATTTAAGAAACCGCTCAAGTTTGAGTTTTCGTCGTCCATCAATCAACTTTGGTTACTACGCTTGTGGATTACACTGTAGCTGTGCATTCTATTCGTGTATTTTCTATCGCCTTATGCGCACCTTCTTTTTTCATTGAGTTATAAATGCACTTAGGAAACCGGTCGTGTTTGAGTTTTTGTGGGCCATCAATCAGCTTTGGTGACTACAATTGTGGAATGCACTGTATTTGTCTATTTTTTACGCGCATGTCACAAACCTTTAATTTTCTATCGCCTTTTGCAAACCTTCATTATTTTTTGAGTTATAGTCGAATTTAGGAAACCGCTTGAGTTTGAATTTTCATGGGCCATCGATAAACTTTGGTGACAACTCTTTTGGATTACACTGTAGTTGTGCATTCTATATGCATATTTTTTATTGCCTTTTCACTAATGTTTTTTTTTTGTTGAGGTATGGCCACATTTAGGAAACCACTAGTGTTTGAGTGTTTGTGGGCCATGATCAACTTGTGTCTCTATGAATGTGGATTACACTTTAGTTGTGTATTCTATACAAGTATTTTCTATTACTTTTTGTGAATGTTCATTTTTTGTTGAGTTATGGCTGCATTTAGGAAACCGCTCATGTTTGAGTTTTCATGGGCCATTTATCAACTTTTGTGACTATGATTTTGGATCGCACTGTAGTTGTCCATTTTGTACATCTATTTTCTATCGCCTTTTGTGAACCTTCATTTTTTGTGACTACGCTTGTGGATTACATTGTAGTTGTGCATTATATATGTGTATTTTCTATCACCTTTTGGGAACCTTCATTTTTTCTTAAGTTATAGCAGCATTTACGAAACCGCTCATTTTTTAGTTTTTGTGGGCCATCAATCAACTTTGTTGACTATGCTTGTGGATTACACTATAGTTGTGCATTCTATACACATATTTTCTATGGCCTTTCAGAAACCTACGTTTTTTGTTGAGTTATAGTCGCATTTAGGAAACTGCTCATGTTTGAGTTTTTGTTGGCCATCGATCAACTTTGGTCACTACGCTTGTTGATTACACTGTAGTTGTGCATTCTATGCACATATTTTCTATTACCTATTCATTTTTTGTTGAGTTATAGACGCATTTAGCAAACCGCTCGTGTTTGAGTTTTTGTGGGCCATCGATCAACTTTGGTGATTACGATTGTGGATTACACTATAGTTGTCCATTTTGTATAGGTATTTTCTATTGCCTTTTGTTAAACTTCATTATTATTTGAGTTATAGCCACATTTTGGAAACTGCTCGTGCTTGAGTTTTCATTGGCCATCGATCAACTTTGGTGACTACGATTGTAGATTGCACTATAGTTGTGCATTTGGTACGCATATTTTTAATCGCCTTTCATCACCGTTCATTTTTTGTTGAGTTATAGCCACATTTAGGAAATCGTTCATGTTTGAGTTTTCGTGGGCCATCAATCAACTTTGGTGACTAAGATTGTGGATTACACTATTGGAGTGCATTCTATATGCGTATTTTCTATTGCCTTCTACGAACCTTCATTTTTTTATTGAGTTATAGCAGCAATTAGGAAACCGCTCATGTTTGAGTTTTCGTGGTCCATCGATCAACTTTGGTGACTACCATTGTGGATTGCACTGTAGTTGTCCATTTTGTATGTGTGTTTTCAATTCCCTTTCGGAAACTTTCATTTTTTGTTCAATTATAGCCGCATTTAGGAAAGTACTTGATTTTGAGTTTTTATGGGCCATTTATCAATTTAAGAACCTTCATTTTTTGTTGTGTTATAGCCGAATTTAGGAAACTATTCATGTTTGAGTTTTTGTGGGCCGTCGATTAACTTTGGTGACTACGCTTGTGAATTACATTGTAGTTGTCCATTCTATCGCCTTTCACGAACCTTCATTTTTCATTGAGTTATAGTCGCACTTAGGAAACCGCACTGTAGTGATTACAATTGTGGATTGCACTGTAGTGATTAGTGTTGTACGCTTATTTTCTAGCCGCTTTTCAGAAACCGCTCGAGTGTTAGTTATCATGGGCCATAAATGAACTTTGGTGACTATGCTTGTAGATTACAGTATAGTTGTGCATTCTATACAAGTATTTTCTATCACCTTTCGCAAACCTATATTTTTTGTTGAGTTATATCCACATCTAGGAAACCGCTCATGTTTGAGTTTTTGTGGGACATCAATCAACTTTGGTGACTATGATTGTGGATTACACTGTAGTAGTGCATTCTATACATATATTTTATATTGCCTTTTGCAAACCTTCTTTTTTTGTTGACTTGTAGGTGCATTTTGTAAACCACTTGAGTTTGAGTTTTTGTCGGCCATCAATCAACTTTGGTGACTACGATTGTGGATTGTACTATAGTTGTGCATTCTGTATGCATATTTTTAATCGCTTTTCACAAACCTTCATTTTTTGTTCAGTTATAGCTGTATTTAGGAAACTACTCCTATTTGAGTTTTCATGGGCTATGATATTGGATTGCAATGTAGTCCAATCTGTATGCGTATTTTCTATCGCCTATACCGAACCGTCATTTCTCATTGAGTTTTCGTGGACCATCAAAAAAATTTGGTGACTACGATTGTGGCTTGCAGTCTAGTTGTCCATTATGTACGCATATTTTTTATCGCCTTTAGTGAACCTTAATTTTTATTTGAGTGATAGCCTCATTTAGGAAACTACTCGTGTTCAAGTTTTCATAGGCCATCAATGAACTTTAACAACTACAATTGTGGATTACACTATAGTTTTGTGTTCTATACACATATTTTCTATCGTGTTTTGCAAACCTTAATTTTCTGTTGAGTTATAGCAGCATTTAGGAAACCGATCATGTTTGAGTTTTTTTAGGGCATCAATCAAATTTGGTGAGTACAATTTTGGATTGTACTATAGTTGGTTATTTTCTACACATATTTTTAATCGTCATTCATGAACATTCATTTTATGTTGAGTTATATAGCCACATTTAGGAAAACGCTCATTTTTGAGTTTTCATGGGCCATCGATGAACTTTGGTGATTATTATTGTGGATTACACTATAGTTTTTCATTCTATACACGTATTTTTGAGTTTAATTTTTCGTGAGCCATCGATCAACTTTGGTGACTATGCTTGTGAATTACACTGTAGATGTGCATTTTATACGTGTATTTTCTATCTCCTTTCGTGAACCTTCATTTTTTGTGAGTTATAGCTGCATTTAGGAAACCGCTCGTATTTGAGTTTTCGTGGGTCATCAATAAACTTTGGTGTCTATGATTGTAGATTGCATTATAGTTGTCCATTTTTTATGCGTATTTTCTATGTCCTTTTGTGAACCTTCATTTTTTGTTGAGTAATAGCCGAATTTAGTAAACTACTCGTGTTTGAGTTTTTGTGGGCCATCAATCAACTTTGGTGACTACAATTGTGGATTACACTATACTTGTTTATTCTATACATGTATTTTCTATCACTTTTCATGAACCTTCATTTTTCGTTGAGTTATAGCCGCACTCAGGTAGCCACTCATGTTTGAGTTTTCGTGGGCCATTGATCAACTTTGGTGACTACGATTGTGGATTACTCTGTGTTTTTGCATTCTATACATGTATTTTCTATCAGCTTTTGTGAACCTTCATTTTTTCGTTGAGTTATAGCCGCACTTATGAAACTGCTGGTGTTTGGGTTTTCATTAACACTCATTTTTGGCTGAGTTATAGCCGCATTTAGGAAATTGCTCGTGTTTGAGTTTTTGCAGGCCATCGATCAACTTTGGTGACTATGATTTTGAATTACACTATAGTTGTGCATTCTACACATATTTTTTCTATCGCTTTTCACGAAGCTTCATCTTTTGTTGAGTTATAGCTGCATTTAGGAAACCACCCATGTTTGACTTTTTGTGGGCCATCGATCAACTATGTTGACAAAAATAGTGGATTATACCGTAATTATGCATTCTGTACAGATATTTTTAATTTCCTTTCATGATCCTTCATTTTTTATTGAGTTATAGCCGCATTTATGAAACCACTCGTGTTTTAGTTTTCGTGGGCCGTCGATAAATCTTGGTGACTACTATTTTACATTATAATATAGTTGTCAATTCTATTGTGTGTTTTCTATTCCCTTTCGCAAAATCTTAATTTTTTTCTTGAGTTATAGCCGCATTTAGGAAACCACTTGTGTTTGAGTTTTCGTGTGCCATCAATCAACTTTGGTGACTATGATTGTGGATTCTACTATAGTTGTCCATTTCTTTGGCATATTTTTATTTGGCTTTCATGGACGTTCATTTTTTATTGAGTTTACCGCATTTAGGAAACCGCTCATGTTTGATTTTTCATGGGGCATCTATCAACTTTGGTGACTACGATAGTGGATTACACTGTAGTTCTTCTTTCTATCACCTTTCACGAATCTTTAGGAAACTGTTCGTGTTTCAGTTTTTTCGGGCGATCAATCAACTTTGGTGACTACGATTGTTGATTGTACTATAGTTGTGCATTTTGTACGCATAGTTTTTATTGCCTCTTACGAAACTTTATTTTTGTTTATTTATAGCCACATTTAGGAAAATCCTCATGTTTGATATTTCGGGGACCATCAATCAACTTTAGTGACTACAATTGTGGATTACATTGTAGATGTGCATTCTATATGTGTATTTTCTATCACCTTTCGTGAACCTTCAGTATTCGTTGAGTTATAGCCGTACCTAGCAAACCGCTCGTGTTTGATTTTTCGTGGGCCATCAATGTACTTTTGTGACTAAGATTATGGATTGCACTGTAGTTGTTCATTCTGTATATGTATTTTCGATCACCTTTCGTGAACCTTCATTTTTTCTTGAGTGATAGCCGCATTTAGGAAACCACTTGAGTTTGAGTTTTCGTGGTCAATCGATCAACTTTGGTGACTACCATTGTGGATTGTACTGTAGTTGTGCATTCTATATACGCATTTTCTATCACTTTTAGTGAACCTTCAGTTTTCGTTAAGTTACAGCCGTACTTAGGAAATCGCTTGTGTTTGAGTTTTTGTAGGCCATCAATCAACTTTGGTGACTACGATTGTGGATTGCACTGTAGTTTTCCATTTTTTACACATATTTTCTATTGCCTTTCATGAACCTTCATTTTTTCTTGAGTTATAGCTGCATTTTGGAAACCGCTCGAGTTTATGTTTTCATGGGCGATCAATCAACCTTGGTGACAACAATTGTGGATTGTACCGTAGTTGTGCATTTTGTACACATGTTTTTAACCACTTCATAAACCTTCATTTATTGTTGAGTTATAGCCGTATTTAGGAAACCGCTCATGTTTGAGTTTTTCGTGGTCCATACATGATAAACTTTGGTGACTACGATTGTGGATTGCACTTTAGTTGTCAAATCTTTGTTTATTTTCTATAGCCTTTCACGAACATTCCTTTTTTGTTGAGTTATAGCCACATTTAGGAAACCACTCGTGATTGAGTTTTTGTGGGCCATCGATCAACTTTGGTAACTACGTTTGTGGATTACACTGTACTGTCCATTATGTACGCATATTTTGTATCGCCTTTCACGAACCTTGATTTTTTGTTGAGATATAGCTACATTTAGGAAAACGCTCGTGTTTTGAGTTTTCATGGGCCTTCGATCAACTTTGGTGACTATGATTGTGGATTACACTATAATTGTGCATTCTATACGCGTTTTTCTATCACCTTTCACGTACCTTCAATTTTTCTTGAGTTATGGTTGCACTTATGAAACTCCTCGTGTTTGAGTTTTCATGGGCCATCGATCAACTTGGGTGACTACAATTGTGGATTGCAATGTAGTTGTCTATTTTTTACGCATATTTTCTATCACATTTCACGAACCTTCATTTTTTGTTGAGTTATAGCCGCATTCAGGAAACCGTTCATGTTTGAGTTTTTTTGGGCCATAAATCAACTTTGGTGACTACAATTGTGGATTGTACTGTAGTTGTGCATTTTGTATGCATATTTTTAATCGCCTTTCATGAAACTTCATTTTTTTTTGAGTTATAGCCACATTTATGGAAACGCTCGTGTTTGAGTTTTTGTGCGGATTCGATCAACTTTGGTGACTATGATTGTGGATTACACTGCAGTTTTGCATTCTATACGTGTATTTTCTTTCACCTTTCTCAAACTTTCATTTTTTGTTGAGTTATAGCCACAATTAGGAAATCGCTTATGTTTGAGTTTTCGTGGGCCATCGATTAACTTTGGTGACTACGATTGTAGATTACACTGTAGTTGTCGAGTCTGTACTTGTATTTTCTATCACCTTTTGTGAAGCTTCATTTTTCATTAAGTTATAGTCGCATTTAGGAAACCACTTGTGTTTGAGTTTTCGTAGGCCACTGATCAAAGTGGTGATTATGATTGTGGATTACACTGTAGCTCTCCATTCATTATGCGTATTTTCTATCGCCTTTCATGAACCTTCATTTTTTGTTGAGTTATAGCCTCATATAGGAAAACACTCATGTTTGAGTTTTCGTGGGCCATCGAACATGGTTGGTGACTACGATTATGTATGACACTGTAGTTGTGCATTCTATACGTGTATTTTCTATCACCTTTCATGAACATTCATTTTTTTTAGTTATAGCCGCACATAGGAAACCACTTGTGTTTGAGTTTTCGTGGGCTATTGATCAACATTGGTGAAAAAAATTGGATTACACTGTAGTTGTCTATTTTGTACGGGTATATTCTATCGCCTTTCGTGAACCTTCATTTTTTGTTCATTTATAGCCGCATTTGGGAAACAGCTCGAGTTTGAGTTTTCATGGGCCATTGATCAAATTTGGTCACTACGCTTGTGGATTACACTATAGTTGTCCATTCTATACATGTATTTTCAATCGCCTATCGTGAACCTTCATTTTTTTTTGAGCTATACCCGCATTTATGAAACCGCTCATGTTTGTGTTTTCATCGGTCGTCAATCAACTTTTTGACTACGATTGTGGATTGCACTTTAGTTGTGCATTATGAGCGGTAATCCTCTATCGCCTTTCATGAACCTTCATTTTTTGTTGAGTTATAGCTGCATTTTGGAAACCACTCGTGTTTGAGTTGTTGTTGACCATCGATCAACTTTGCTGACTATGATTAGGGATTACACTATAGTTATGCATTCTATACACTTATTTTCCATCACCTTTCAGGGAACCTTCATTTTTTATTGAGTTATAGCCACATTTAGGAAAACGCTCGTGTCTAAGTTTTTCGTTGGCCATCGATGAACTTTGGTGACTACGATTGTGGATTGTATTGTAGTTGTGCATTCTGCATGCATATTTTTAATCGCCTTTCATGAACCTTCAATTTTTTTTAGTTATAGCCGCATTTCAGAAAATGCTCGTGTTTGAGTTTTTGTGCGCCATCGATCAACTTTAGTGACTATTATTGTGGATTACACTGTAGTTGTCCATTCTATAAGCGTATTTTCTATTGCCTTTTACGAACCTTCATATTTCATTCAGTTATAGCCGCAGTTAGGAAACCGCCTGTGTTTGAGTTTTCGTGGTGCATCGATCAACTTTGGTGACTGCGATTGTGGATTGGACTGTAGTTGTCCATTTTGTATGTGTATTTACTATCGTCTATCGCGACACTTTATTTTTTGTTGAGTTATAGCCACATTTAGGAAACCACTCGAGTTTGAGTTTTTGTGGGTTGTTGATCAACTTTGGAGACTACGATTTTGGATTACATTAGTTGTGCATTCTGTACACATATTTTCAATCACCTTTCGTGAATATTTATTTTTTGTTGAGTTATAGCCGTATTTAGGCAACCCCTCGTGATTGAATTTTTGTGGGCCATCGATCAACTTTGGTGACTGCGATTGAGGATTGCAACGTAGTTGTGCACTATGAATGCTAGTTTTCTATCACATTTCACGAACCTTCCTTTTTTGTTGAGTTATAGTCACCTTTAGGAAACCGCTCGTATTTGAGTTTTTGTTGGCAATCGATCAACTTTGATGACTACAATTGTGAATTACACTATAGTTGTTCATTATGTACACCTTTTGTGAACCTTCATTTGTTGTTGAGGGATAGCCGTATTTAGGAAACTACTCATTTTTTATTTTCTGTGGGCCATCAATCAACTTTGGTGACTACGATTGTGGATTGTACTATAGTTGTGCATTATGTACGCATATTTTTAATCACCTTTCATGAAATTTTATTTTTTCTTGAGTTTTAGTCGCATTTACGAAAACTCTCGTGTTTGAGTTTTCGTGGGCCATCGATAGACTTTGGTACTACGCTTTTGAGTTTTCGTGGATAGTCGATCAACTTTGGTGACTACGATTGTGTATTACATTGTAGTTGTGCATTCCATACACGTATTTTTTGTCGCCTTTTGCGAACCTTGATTTTTCGTTTAATTATAGCCACACTTTCAAAACTGCTCATGTTTGAGTTTTCGTGAACACTGCATTGATCAACTTTGGTGACTTCAATTGCAGATTGCACTCTAGTTGTCCATTCTGTACGCGTATTTTCTATTTCTTTTTGCGAACGTTCATTTTTTGTTTAGTTATAGGTGCATTTAGGAAATTGCTTGAGTTTGAGTTTCCGTGGGCCATCAATCAACTTTGGTGACTATGCTTGTGGATTACACTATAGAAGCATTCTCTACACATAATTTCTATCACCTTTCGCGAGTGTTCATTATTTGTTGAGTTATAGCTACATTTAGGAAACCGCTCGTGTTTGAGTTTTCATCGCCCATATATCAACTTTGGTGACTACGATTGAAAAATGATTAAAAATATGCATACATAATGCACAACTATTGTAGAACTCAACGAAAAAATGAAGGTTCATGAAAGGTGATAGAAAATATGCCTATAGACTACACAACTACAGTGTAATCCACAATCGTAGTCACCAAAGTTGATCGATGGCCCGCAAAAATTCAAACACAAGAATTTTCCTAAATACGGCTATAACTCAACAAAAAATGAAGGTTCGTGAAAGGCAATTAAAAATATGCATACAAAATGCTCAACTATAGTAAATTCCTTAATCGTATTCACCAAAGTTGATTGATGTCCCAAAACAACACAAACATTAGCGGTTTCCTAAATGTGGCTATAACTCAACAAAAGGTGAAAGTTTGCGAAAGGCGATAGAAAATATGTGTATAAAATGCACAACTATAGTGTAATCCACAATCCTAGTGACCAATGTTGATCGATGACCCACGAAAATTGAAACACGAGCAGTTTCCTCAATGCGGCTATAACTCAACAAAAAGTGAAGGTTCATGAAATCCAAAAGAAAATATGCGTACATAATGGAAAACTACAGTTCAATCCAAAATCATAGTCACCGAAGTTGATCGATGGCCAATGAAAACTCAAACACGAGCGGTTTCCGAATGCAGCTATAACTGAACAAAAAGTGAAGGTTCATGAAAGGCGATGGAAAATTAGCATTGATAATGCACAACTATAGTGCAATCTACAATCGTAGTCACCAAAGTTGATCGATGGCCCACGAAAAATCCAAAACGAGCAGTTTCCTAAATGCGGCTATAACTCAACAAAAAATGAAGGTTCACAAAAGGAGATAGAAAATACACGTATAGAATGGAAAACTATAGTTCAATCCACAATCGTAGTCCTCAAAGTTGATAGATGGCCCATGAAAAATCAAACACGAGCATTTTCGTAAATGCGGCTATACCTCAACAACAAATGAAGGTTCATGAAAGGCGATTAAAAATATGCCTACGAAATACACAACTACAGTGCAATCCACACTCATAGTCACCAAAGTTGATCGATGGCCCATGAAAACTCAAACACGAGCGATTTCCTAAGTGCAGCTATAACCCAACAAGAAATGAAGGTTCACGAAAGGCGATAGAAAATACGTGTATAGAATGCACAACAACAATGTAATCCACAATCCTAGTTACCAAAATTAATCAATGGCCCACAAACACTCAAGTCACTGAAGTTGATTGATGGCCCACGAAAACTCAAACACAAGCAGTTTTGTAAATGCGGCTGTAACTCAACAAAAAATGAAGGTTCTCGAAAAGAGAGAAAAAATACATGTGTAGAATGCAAAACTACAGTGTAATCCACAAGCATAGTCACGAAAGTTGATCGATGGCCCATGAAAACTAAAAAATGATTGGTTTCCTAAGTGCAGCTATAACTCAACGAAAATCATTGTTTGCGAAAGGAAATACAAAATACACATACAAATTGGACAACCATAGTGTAATCCACAATCGTAGTCAACAAAGTTGATCGATGGCCCATGAAAACTCAAAAATGCTAGGTTTCCTAAATTTTGCTATAACTCAACAAAAAATGAAGGTTCTTGAAAGGCGATAGAAAATATGCGTATAGAATGGAAAACTACAATGCAATCCAAAATTGTAGTCACCAAAGTTGATCGATGACCCACGGAAACTCAAACATGAGTGGTTTCCAAAGTGCGGCTATAATTCAACGAGAAATTAAGGTTCGCGAAAGGCGATAGAAAATACATGTATAGAATGCACAACTAGAATGTAATCTACAATTGTAGTCAATAAATTTGATCAATGGCCCACAAAAACTCAACCATGAGAAATTTCCTAAATGCGGCTATAACTCAACAAAAAATGAAGGTTCACAAAAAGCAATTAAAAATACATGTATAGAATGTACAACTACAAAGTAATCCATAGTCGTAGTCACCAAAGTTGATTGATGGCCAACAAAAAGTCAAACACGAGTGGTGTCCTAAGTGTGGCTATAACTCAACAAAAAATGAAGGTTCACGAAAGGCGATAGGAAATAAATGTACAGAATGGACAACTACAATGTAATCCACAATTGTAGTCAACAAAGTTGATTGATGGCCCACAAAAACTCAAACAAGAGCAGTTTCCTAAGTGCAGCTATAACTCAACAAAAAATGAAGTTTCACGAAAAGCGATAGAAAATACACGTAAAGAATGCACAACTAGAGTATAATCCACAATTGTAGTTACCAATGTTGATCGATGTCCCACAAAAACTCAAACATGAGCGGTTTCCTAAATGTGCCTATAACTCAACAAAAAATGAAGGTTCGCAAAAAGTGATGGAAAATATGCGTATAGAATGCACAACGACAATGTAATCCACAAGAGTAGTCACCAAAGTTGATTGATGGCCGATAAAAACTCAAACTCGAGCGGTTTCCTAAATATGGCTATAACTAAAAAAAAATGAAGGTTTGTGAAAGGTTATAGAAAATACACGTACAGAGTGGACAACTATAGTGTAATCCACAATTTTAGTCACCAAAGCTAATTGATGGCTGACAAAAACTCAAAGATGAACGGTTTGCTAAATGTAGCTATAACTCAACAACAAATGAATTTTCACCAAAGATGATAGAAAAGACGCATACCCAATGGACAACTATAGTGAAATCCATAATCGTAGTTACCAAAGTTGATGGATGGCTCGTGAAAACTAAAACATGAGTATTTTCCTGAATGCAGCTATAACTCCACAAAAAATGAAGGTTCGCGAAAGGCGATTAAAAATATGCGTATAGAATGCACAACTATAGTACAAACCAAAATCATAGTCAAAAAAGTTGATTGATCTCACGCAAAAGCTTAAACATGAGTGGGTTCCTAAATGGGGCTATAACTCAATAGAAAATGAAGGTTCACGAAAGGTGATAGAAAATACACGCATAGAATGCCCAACTATAGTGTTATTCACAATCGTAGTCACCAAAGTTGATTGATGCCCGAGAAAAACTCAAACACGAGTGATTTCCTTAATGTGGCTATAACTCAACAAAAAATGAAGGTTCACGAAAGGCGACAAAAAATACACATATAGAGTGCACAACTACAGTGTAATCCAGAAGCATAGTCACCAAAGTTGATTGATGGCTAAACTCAAACTCAAGCGATTCGCTAAATTCAGCTATAACTTAACAAAAACTTAAGGTTTGCAAAAGGCGGTAGAATATATGTTCACAGAATGGACAACTACAATGCAATCCACAATCATAGTCACTGAAGTTGTTCAATGGCCCACGAAAACTCAAATATGAGTTGTTTCCTAAATGCAGTATAAACAACTATAGTACAATCCATAATCTTAGTTACCAAAGTTGATTGATGGCCCACGAAAACTTAAACTTGAGTCGTTTCCTAAATACGGCTATAACTCAACAAAAAATGAAGGTTAGCAAAATGCCATAGAAAATACGCATACAAAATGAACAACTACAGTGCAATCCATAATCATAGTCACCAAAGTTGATCGATGGCCCATAAAAACTCAAAGACAAGTAGTTTGCTAAGTGTCGCTATGACCCAACGTAAAATGAAGCTTTGCGAAAGGCGATAGAAAATACGTGTATAGAATGCACAACTACAGTGTAATCCACAATCGTAGTCACCAAAGCTGATTGATGAACCACAAAAACCCAAACACGAGCATTTTCTTAAATGCGGCTATAACTCAAAAAAAAATGAAGGTTCATGAAAGGCGATTAAAAATATGCGTTCAAAATGCACAACAATAGTACAGTCCACAATCATAGTCACCAAAGTTGATTGATGGCCCACAAAAACTCAAACATGAGTGGTTTCCTAAATGCAGCTATATCTTAACAAAAAAGGAAAGTTCACGAAAGGCGATAGGAAATACGCGTATAGAATGCACAACTACAATGTAATCCACAAGCATAGTGATGAAAGTTGATCAATGGTTCACGAAAACTCAAAGTCGAGAGGTTTCCTAAATGCGGCTATATGTCAACAAAAAATGAAGGTTCACGAAGGGCAAAAGAAAATATGCCTACAAAATGGACTACTACAGTGCAATCCCCAATAGTAGTCACCAAAGTTGATTGATGGCCCACGAAAACTCAAACATGAGCGGTTTCCTAAGTGTGGCAATAAAAAATGAAGGTTCATGAAATGCGATCGGAAATACGCAATAAGAATGCACAACTACAATCTAATCCACAATCGTAGTCAGTAAAGATGATCAATGGGGCACAAAAACTCAAACAAGAGCGTTTTCAAAAATGCGGCTCTAACACAAAAAAAAATGAATGTTCGTGAAAAGCGATTAAAAATATGCATGCAAAATATACAAATACAGCACAATCCACAATTGTAGTCACCAAAGTTGATTGATGGCCCACAAAAACTTAAACATAAGCGGTTTCCTAAATGCAGCTATAACTCAACAAAAAATGAAGGTTCGCCAAAGACAATAGAAAATATGATTACAGAATGGACAACTATTGTACAATCCACAATTATAGTCACCAAAGTTGATCGATGGTCCATGAAAACTCAAACATGAGCAGTTTCGTAAGTGTGGCTATAACTAACCGAAAAATGAAGGTTCGCGAAAGGCGATAGAAAATATGTGTATAGAATGCACAACTATAGTGTAATCCACAATCGTAGTCACCAAAGTTGTTCGATGGCCCATAAAAACTCAAACATGAGCATTTTTCTGAATGCGGCTATAACTCAACAAAAAATGAAGCTTCGTGAAAGGTGATTAAAAATATGCGTACAAATTGCACAACTACAGTACAATCCACAATTGTAATCACCAAAGCTAATTGATCAACCACAGAAACTTAAACATGAGCCAGTTCCTAAATGCGGCTATAACTCAACAAAAAATGAAGGTTCGCGAAAGGTGATAGAAAATACGTGTACAAAATGGACAACTATAGTGTAATCCACAATCGTAGTCACCAAAGTTGATTAATGGCCTATGAAGAGTCAAACACGAGCAGTTTCCTCAATGCGGCTCTAACTCAAAGAAAAATGAAGGTTCACAAAACCTGATAGAAAATATGCGTACAGATTGGACAACTACAATGAAATCCACAATCGTAGTCACCAAAGTTTATCGATGGCCCAAGAAAACTCAAATACGAGCGGTTTAATAAATACATCTATAACTCAACAAAAAATGAAGGCTTTTGAAAGGCGATAAAAAATATGCATACAAAATGCACAACTATAGTACAATCCACAATCATAGTCACCAAAGTTGATTGATGGCCCACGAAAAATCAAACTCGAGTGGTTTCCTAAATGCATCATAACTAAGCAAAAAATGAAGGTTTGCAATAGGAAATAGAAAATATGTATACAAAATGGGAAACTACAAGGCAATCCACAATCGTAGTCACCAAAGTTGATCGATGGCCCACGAAATCTCAAATATGAGCAGTTTCCTAAATGTGGCTACTCAACAAAAATCGAAGGTTTCCAAAAGGCTATAGAAAATATGTGTATAGATTGCACAACTACAATGTAATCCACAGTCGTAGTCACCAAAGTTGATCGATGGCCCACAGAAACTCAAATACGAGCGATTTTCTAAATGGAGCTATAACTCAACAAAAAATGAAGGTTAACGAAAGGCGATAGAAAATACGCGTATTGAATAGACAACTACACTGCAATCCACAATCGTAGTCACCAAAGTTGATCGATGGCCCACGAAAACTGAAACACAATTGGTTTCCTAAATACAGCTATAACTTAACAAAAAATGAAGGTTCATGAAAGGTGATAGAAAATAAGCATATAAAATGCACAACTATAGTATAATCCACAAGCGTAGTCACCAAAGTTGACCGATGGCACATGAAAACTCAAACTCGAGCGGTTTCCTTAATGTAGCCATAACTCATAAAAAATGAAGGTTTGCAAAAGGCGATATAAAATACACGTACAGAATGGAAAACTATTGTGCAATCCATAACTGTAGTCACCAAAGTTGATCGATGGCCTATGAAAACTCAAACACAAGCGGTTTCCTAAGTGCAGCTATAACTTAAAGAAAAATGAAGGTTGACGAAAGGCGATAGAAAATACGTGCATAGAATGCACAATTAAAGTGTAATCCACAATTGTAGTCACCAAAGTTGATCAATGGCCCATGAAAACTCAAACACGAGTGTTTTCCTAAATGCAGCTATAACTAACAAAAAATGAAGGTTCATGAAAAACGATTAAAAATATTCGTATAGAATGCATAGCTATAGTACAATCTACAATCCTAGTCACCAAAGTTGATCGATGGCCCACAAAAACTAAAACATGAGTGGTTTCCTAAACACGGCTATAACTCAATAAAAAATGAATGTTCGCGAAAGGTGATATAAATACTCATATAGAATGCACAACTCCACTGTAATCCACAAGCATAGTCACAAAAGTTGATCGATGGGCCACAGAAACTCAAATAGTAGTGGTTTCCTTAGTGCGGCTATAACTCAACGAAAAATTAACATTCACGAAAGGTGATAGAAAATATGCATATAGAATGCACAACTACAGTGCAATCCACAATCGTAGTCACCAAAGTTGATTGACGACCCAGAAAAACTAAAAAATGAGCGTTTTCCTAAATGTGGCTATAACTCAACAAAAAATGAATGTTCATGAAAGTCGATTAAAAAAATGCATACATAATGCACAACTATAGTGCAATCCACAATCATAGTCACCAAAGTTGATTGATGGCCAAAAACTCAAACATGAGCGATTTGCCTAAATACAGTTATAACTCAACAACAAATGAAGGTTCGCGAAAGGTGATAGAAAATACATGTATAGAATGCACAACTATAGTGTAATCCACAATTGTAGTCACTAAATTTTATTAATGGCCCGCAAAAACTCAAACACGAGCGGTTTCCTAAATGTGGCTATAACTCAATTAAAAATGAAGGTTCACGAAAGGGGATACAAAATACGTGTACAAATTTAACAACAAAAAAATAATCCACAATCGTAGTCACCAAAGTTGATCGATGGTGTAGGAAAACTCAAACACAATCGTTTTCCTAAATGCGGGTATAATGTAACAAAAAATGAAGGTTCATGAAACGCGATTAAAAATCTGAGTACAGAATGCACAACAACAGTACAATCCACAATCATAATCACAAAAGTTGATCGATGCCCCACAAAAACTCAAACATATTCAGTTTCCTAAATGCGGCTATAACTTAACTAAAAATTAAGGTTCTCGAAAGGTGATAGAAAATACATGTATAAAATGCACAACTAGAGTGTAATCCGCAAGCATAGTCACCAAGGTTGATTGATGGCCCACAAAAACTCAAACTCGAGCAGTTTCCTAAATGTGGCTATAACTCAACAAAAAATGAAGGTTCGTGAAAGACGTTAGAAAATACTTGTATAGAATGGACAACTACAATGCAATCCTCAATCGTATTCACAAAAGTTGATCGATGGTCCATGAAAACTCAAACACGAGTGGTTTCTTAAGTGCGGCTATAACTAAATGAAAAATAAAGGTTTGTGAAAGGCAAAAGAAAATATGCGTATAGAATTAACAACTACATTGCAATCCAGAATCGTAGTCACCAAAGTTGATCGATGGCCCACGAAAACTCAAACCCAAGCATTTTCCTAAGTGCGGCTATAACTCAACAAAAAATGAAGGTTCATGAAAGGTGATTAAAAATATTCGTACAGAATGTACAACTATAGTAAAATCCATAATCATTGTCACCAAAGTTGATTAATTGCCTAGAAAAACTCAAACATGATCGGTTTCCTAAATGCGGCTATAACTTAGCAAAAAGTGAAGGTTTGCGAAAGGCGATAGAAAATACGCATATAGAATGCACAACTACAGTGTAATCCACAATTGTAGTCACCAAAGTTGATCAATGGTCCACCAAAACTCAAACATGAGTGGTTTCCGAAATGTGGCTATAACTCAACAAAAAATGAAGGTTCACTAAAGGCAATAGAAAATTAGCGTATAGAATGGAAAAGTACAGTGCAATCAACAATCGTATTCATCAAAGTTGACCGATGGCCCACGAAAACTCAAACACAAGCGGTTTCCTAAATGCGGCTATAACTCAACAAAAAATGAAGATTCGTGAAAGGCAATAGAAAATACGCGTACAAAATGGACAACTACAATGATATCCACAAAAACTCAAAAAAAAACTCAAAGTTCATCGATTGCCCATGAAAACTCAAATATAAGCGGTTTCCTAAATATGGCTATAACTCAACAAAAATAAAGGTTTGTGAAAGGCGATTAAATATATGCGTACAGAATGCACAACTACAGTAGAATTCACAATCAAAGTCACCAAAGTTGATCGATGGCCGAAGAAAACTCAAACTCGAGCAGTTTCCTAAATGCGGTTATAACTCAAAAAAAATGAAGGTTTACGAAAGGCGATAGAAAATACGCATACAAAATGGAAAACTACAGTGATATCTACAATCATAGTCACCAAAGTTGATCGATGGCCCACAAAATCTCAAACATAAACAGTATCCTCAGTTTTGCTATAACTCAACGAAAAACGAAAGTTCACGAAAGTTGATACAAAATACACATATAGAAGTGACAACTACAGTGCAATCCACAATTGTAGTCACCAAGGTTGATCGATGGCCCACAAAATCTCAAACACGAGCATTTTCCTAAGTGTGGCTATAACTCAGGAAAAAGTTAGGGTTCACAAAGGCGATAGAAAATAAGCGTATAAAATGCACAACTATAGTGTAATCCACAAGCGTAATGACAACAATTGATTGATGGCCCACAAATACTTGACTTGAGTGGTTTCCTAAATGCGGGTATAACTCAACAAAAATGAAGGTTTGTGAAATGCGATAGAAGATACACTTATAGAATGGACAACTATAGTGCAATTCACAATTGTAGTCACCAAAGTTGATTGATGGCCCACAAAAACTCAAACACGAGTAGTTTCCTAAGTACAACTATAACTCAATGAAAAATGAAGGTTCGTGAAAGGAAATAAAAACTACGGATATAAAATGCACAACTATAGTGTAATCCACAATCGTAGTCACCAAGGTTAATGAATGGCCCACAAAAACTCAAACACGAGCATTTTCCTAAATGCATCTATAAGTCAACAAAAAATGAAGGCTCGTGAAAGGTGATTAAAAGTATGCATACAAAATCCAAAACCACAGTACAATCCACAATCGTAGTCACCAAAGTTATTTGATGGCCCACAAAAACTCAAACATGAGTGGTTTCTAAAACGTGGCTATAACTCAACAAAAAATCAAGGTTCACAGAAGGCGACAGAAAATACGCGTATAGAATGCACAACTATTGTGTAATCAACAAGCGTAGTCATCAAAGTTGATCGATGACCAACTAAAACTAAAACTCGAGTGGTTTCCTATATGCGGCTATACATGTATTTTCTATCACCTTTTGTGAACCTTCATTTTTTGTTGTGTTATAGCCGCACTTAGGAAACTGCTCATTTTTGAGTTTTTGTGGGCCATCAATCAACTTTTGTGACTGCGATTGTGGATTTTACTATAGTTGTGCATTCTGTACACATATTTTTAATCTCGTTTCATGAACCTTCATTTTTTATTTGAGTTATAGCCGCATTTAGGAAAATGCTCGTGTTTGACTTTTTATGGGTGGTCGATCAACTTTGGTTACTACGACTGTGGATTACACTGTAGTTATGCATTCTATATGCATATTTTCTATCGCCTTTCACGAACCTTCATTTTTCGTTGAGTTATAGTTGCACTTATGAATCCTCTCATGTTTGAGTTTTTATGGTCCATCGATCAACTTTTGTGACTATGATTGTGGATTACACTGTATTTGTCTAGTTTGTATGTGTATTTTCTATTTCCTTTCGTGAACATTCATTTTTTGTTGAGTTAGCCGCATTTAGGAAACTGCTAATGTTTGAGTTTTTGTGGGCCATCGATCAACTTTGGTGACTACGATTATGGATTGCACTATAGTTGTGCATTCTATACACGTATTTTCTATTACCTTTCGCAAACCTTCACTTTTTGTTGGTTTATAGCCACATTTAGGAAACCGCTCATGTTTGAGTTTTTGTAGGCAATCAATCAACTTTGGTTACTAAAATTGTGGATTTTACTATAGTTGTACATTCTATACGAATATTTTTATTCACCTTTCACTAACCTTCATTTATTTTTGAGCTATAGCCGCATTTAGAAAAATGCTTATGTTTGAGATTTCGTGGGCCATCGATCAACTTTGGTGACTACAATTGTGGATTGCATTGTAGTTGTGAATTCTATGCACGTATTTTCTATCACCTTTCATGAATGTTCTTTTTTCATTGAGTTATAGCCACATTTAGGAAACCGCTCATGTTTGAGTTTTTGTCGGCCATCAATTAACTTTGGTGACTACGATTTTGGATCGCACTATAGTTCTCCATTCTTTATGCGTATTGTGTATCGCCTTTCGTGAACCTTCATTTTTTGTTGAGTTATAGCCGCATTTAGGAGAACGCTCGTGTTTGAGTTTTTGTGGGCCATCGATCAACTTTGGTGACTACGATTATGGATTGTACTGTAGTTGTACATTCTGTACACATATTTTTAATTTCCTTTCACGAACCTTCATTTTTTGTTGAGTTATAGCCACATTTAGGAAAATGCTCGTGTTTGAGTTTTCTTGGGCCATCAATCAACTTTGGTGACTACGATTGTGGATTACATTGTAGTTGTGCATTTTGTACATGTATTTTCTATTGCATTTTGTGAACCTTCATTTTTTGTTTAGTTATTGCCGCATTTAGGAAATCACTCGTGTTTGAGTTTTCGTGGGGCATCGATCAAATTTGGTGACTACAATTGTGGATTACACTGTAGTTGTGCATTATGTATGCATATTTTTAATCGCCTTTCACGAACCTTCATTTTTTGTTTAGTTATTGCCGCATTTGGGAAAATGATCATGTTTGAATTTTCATAGGCTATCGATCAACTTTGGTGACTACGATTGCGGATTGCACTGTAGTTGTGCATTTTATACCCGTATTTTCTATTGCCTTTCGCAAACACTAATTTTTGTTGAGTTATAGCCATAATAAGGAAACTATTCATATTTGAACTTTCGTGAGCCATCGATCAACTTTGGTGACTACGATTGTGGATTGCACGATAATTTTTCATTATGTATTTGTATTATGTATTGCCTTTCGCGAACCTTCATTTTTTGTTGAGTTATAGCCACATTTACGAAACCGCTCGTGTTTGAGTTTTCATAGGCCATCGATCAACTTTGGTGACTACGATTGTGGATTGTATTGTAGTTTACCATTCTGTAAGTGTATTATCTATTGCCTTTCATGAACCTTCATTTTTTGTTGAGTTATAGCTGCATCTAGGAAATGGCTTGTGTTTCTAGTTTTCGTGGGTCATCGATCAACTTTGCTGACTACACTTGTGGATTACACTGTAATTGTGCATTCTATACGTGTATTTTCTATTTCCTTTCGCAAACCTTCATTTTATGTTGAGTTATAGCCGCATTTAGGAAACCGCACATATTTGAGTTTTTCTGGGACATCAATCAACTTTGGTGATTACGATTGTGGATTGTACTATAGTTGTACATTTTGTACACATATTATTAATCATCATTTACGAACCTTTATTTTTATTTTCAAGTTATTGTCGCATTTCAGAAAATGCTCGTGTTTGAATTTTCATAGGCCATTGTTCAACTTTGGTGACTATGATTGTGGATTACACTATAGTTGTGCATTCTATACACGTATTTTCTATTGGTTTTCATGAACCTTCATTTTTCGTCGAGTTATAGCTACACTTAGGAAACTGTCTGTGTTTGAGTTTTCGTGCTGCATCAATCAACTTTGGTGACTACAATTGTGGATTGTGCTATAGGTGTCCATTTTGTACGTGTATTTTCTATCACCTTTCACGAACTGTTCATTTTTGTTCAGTTATAGCCTTATTTAGGGAACCGATTGTGTTTGAGCTTTCATGGGTCATCGATCAACTTTGCTGACTATGATTGTGCATTGAACTATAGTTGTGAATTCTCTACGCGTATTTTCTTTCCCCTTTCACGAACCTTAATTTTTTGTTGAGTTATAGCCGCATTCAGGAAACCACTTGTGTTTGAGTTTTCGTAGGCCATCAATCAACTTTGGTGACTACGATTGTGGATTGCACTATAGTTGTCAATTTTGTACATGTATATTCTATTGCCTTTAGTGAACCTTCATTTTGATGGAGTTATAGCCACATTTAGGAAACTACTCGTGTTCAAGTTTTTGTGGGCCTTCAATCAACTTTAGTGACTACGATTTTGGATTGCCCTATAGATTTGCATTATGAACATTAATTTTCTATCACAGTTCGCGAACCTTCATTTTTTTCTTAAGTTATAGCCATAATTAGGGAACTACTCGTGTTTGAGTTTTTGTGGGCCATTGATCAACTTTGGTGAGTACGATTGTGGATTACATTGTAGTTGTCCATTACACGTATTTTCTATCGCCTTTCGCGAACCTTCATTTTTTGTTGAGTTATAGCCACATTTAGGAAACCGCTCATGTTTGAGTTTTTGTGGGCCATCGATCAACTTTGGTGACTATGATTGTGGATTGTACTGTAGTTGTGCATTTTGTATGCATATTTTCTATCGCCTTTGGTGAACCTTCATTTTTCGTTGAGTTATAGCCGCACTTATGAATCCGCTAGTGTTTGAGTTTTCGTGGGCCATTGATCAACTTTGGTGACTACAATTGTGGATTGCACTGTAGTTGTGAATTCTATACACATTTTCTATCACCTTTCACGAACATTCATTTTTCATTGAGTTATAGCCGCAATTAGGAAACCGCTCATGTTTTAGTTTTTGTGGGCCATCAATAAACTTTGGTGACTACAATTTTGATTGCACTATATTTGTCCATTCTGTACATGTATTTTGTATCACCTTTCACGAACCTTCATTTTTTGTTGAGTTATAGCCAAATTTAGGAATCCATGAGTGTTTGAGTTTCTATTGGCCATCGATCAACTTTGGTGACTACGATTATGGATTGTACTGTAGTTTTTCATTTTGTATGCATATTTTTAATTGCCTTTCACGAACCTTCATTTTTTGTTCAGTTATAGCCGCATTTAGGAAACCGCTCGTGTTTGAATTTTTGTGGGCCATCGATCAACTTTGGTGACTACGATTGTGGATTGCGTTGTAGTTGTACATTCATTATGTATATTTTTAATCGCCTTTGATGAACCTTCATTTTTTTTTTGAGTTATTGCCACATTTGGGAAAATGATCGTGTTTGAGTTTTCATAGGCTATCGATTAACTCTGGTGACTACAATTGTGGATTGCGCTATAGTTGTGCATTCTATACTCATTTTATATTGCCTTTCACAAACCCTCATTTTTTGTTGAGTTATAGTCACACTTAGGAAACCACTTGTAATTGAATTTCCATGGGCCATCAATCAACTTTTGTGACTACGTTTGTGGATTGCACTATATTTTTCCATTATGTATGTGTATTATGTATTTCCTTTCATGAACCTTCATTTCTTTTGAGTTATAGCCGCATTTACAAAACCGCTCATGTTTGAGTTTTCGTCGGCCATGAATCAACTTTGGAGACTATGCTTGTTGATTACATTGTAGAGTTGCATTTTATGTGTATTTTCTTTTGCATTTCGCAAACCTTCATTTTTTGTGGAGTTATAGCTGCATTAAGAAAACCGCTTGTGTTTGAATTTTCATAGTTCATCGATCAACTTTGGTGACTATGATTGTGGATTGCACTGTATTTGTCTATTCTGTATGCGTATTTTTTATCGCCTTCGATGAACCTTCATTTCTCGTTGAATTCTAGCCGCATTTAGGAAATTGCTTGTGTTTGAGTTTTCATGGGCCATTGATCAACATTGGTGACTACGCTCTTGGATTACATTGTAGTTGTGCATTCTATATATGTGTATTTTCTATTTCCTTTCACAAACATTCATTTTTTGTTGAGTTATAGCCGCATTTAGGAAACCACTCGTGTTTGAGTTTTCGTGGGCCATCGATCAACTTTGGTGACTATGATTGTGGATTGCACTATAGTTGTGCATTATGAACTTTAATTTTCTATCACCTTTCGCGAACCTTCATTTTTTGTTGAGTTATAGCCGCATTTAGGAAACCACTCATGTTTGAGTTTTTGTGGGCCATCGATCAACTTTTGTGACTATGATTATGGATTACACTGTAGTTGTGCATTCTATACACGTATTTTCTATCGCATTTTGTGAGCCTTCATTTTTTGTTGAGTTTTAGCCGCATTTAGGAAACCGCTCATGTTTGAGTTTTTGTGGGCTATGAATCTACTTTGGTGACTATAATTGTGGATTGTACTATAGTTGCACATTTTGGACACATATTTTTAATCGTCTTTCATGAACCGTCATTTTGTGTTGAGTTATAGCCGCATTTAGGAAAACTCTCGTGTTTGATTTTTTGTGGGTGGTCGATCAACTTTGGTGAATACGATTGTGGATAAAACTGTAGTTATGCATTCTATATGCATATTCTCTATTGCATTTCACGAACCTTCATTTTTCGTTCAGTTATAGCCACGCTTAGGAAATCACTCGTGTTTGAGTTTTCATGGGCAATCGATCAACTTTGGTGACTACGATTGTGGATTATTGTACTACATAGTTGTCCATTTTCTTTGAGTTTTTCCTATCGCCTTTCGCGAAACTTCATTTTTTGTTGAGTTATGGGTGTATTTAGGAAACCGCTCGAGTTTGAGTTTTTGTGGGCCGTCGATCAACTTTGGTGAATACGATTATGGATTGTAGTGTAGTTGTGCATTCTGTAAGCATATTTTTAATCGCTTTTCACAAACCTTCATTTTTTTTTAGGCATAGTTGTAATTAGGAAACCGCTCGTATTTGAGTTTTCATGGGCCATCAGTCAAGTTTGGTGACTATGATTCTGGATTGCATTGTAGTTGTTCAATTTGTACGCGTATTTTCTATCGCCTTTCGCAAACCTTCATTTTTCATTTAGTTATTGTCACATTTATGAAACCACTCGTGTTTGAGTTTTTGTGGGCAATCAATCAACTTTGGTGACTATGATTGTGGATTGCACTGTAGTTGTCCATTTTGTATGCATATTTTCTATTTCCTTTAACAAACCTTCATTTTTTGTTGAGTTATAGCCGCATTTACGAAACCGCTCGTGTTTGAGTTTTTGTGGGCCATCGATTAACTTTAGTGACTATGATTCTAGATTGCACTGTAGTTGTGAATTCTATACATGTATTTTCTATCCCCTTTTGTAGAACCTTCATTTTCATTTATTTATAGCCACATTTACAAAACCGGTCGTGCTTGAGTTTTTGTGGGCCATCGATCAAATTTCTTGACTACGATTGTGGATTGCACTGTAGTTGTCCATTCTATACGTGTATTTTCTATCGACTTTTGCTAACCTTCATTTTTCGTTGAATTATAGCCGTATTTGGGAAACCGCTCGTATTTGAATTTTCGTGGGCCATCGATCAACTTTGGTGACTACGATTGTGGATTGCATCGTAGTTCTCCACTCTGTATGTGTATTTTCTATCACCTTTTGCGAACCTTCATTTTTCGTTGAGTTATAGCTGCATTTAGGAAACCACTCGTGTTTGATTTTTTGTGGGCCATTGATCAAATTTGGTGAGTATGATTGAGGATTCTACGTTAGTTGTGAATTCTATACACATATTTGCTATCCGTTTTCACGAACCTTTATTTTCGCAAACCTTCATTTTTTGTTGAGTTTGAGTTTTCATGGCCATCAATCAAGTTTGGTAACTACGATTGTGGTTTGTACTATAATTATGCATTTTGTACACATATTTTTAATCACCTTTCACAAACCTTCATTTTTTGATGAGTTATATAGCCATATTTAGGAAACCACTCATATTCAACTTTTCATGGGCTGTCGATTAACTTTGGGGACTACGATTCTGGATTGCACTATAGTTGTCCAATTTGTACACGTATTTTCTATCTCCTTTCGTGAACTTTCAATTTTCGTTGAGTTATAGCCGCATTTAGGAAACCGCTCATGTTTGAGTTTTTGTGGGCCATCAATCAACTTTGGTGACTACGATTGTGGATCGCACTATAGTTGTTCATTCTGTATGCATATTTTCTATCGCCTTTCGCGAACCTTCATTTTTTGTTGAGTTATAGCCACATTTAGGAAACTGTTCTAGTTTGAGTTTCGTGGGCCATCGATCAACTATGGTGACTACGATGGTGAATTGTACTGTAGTTGTGCATTATGTATACATATTTTTAGTCGCCTTTGAAAAACCTTCATTTTTTTGTTGTGTTATAGCCCTATTTAGGAAACTGCTCATATTTGAGATTTCGTTGGCCATCGATCAACTTTGGTGACTACAATTGTGGATTGTGTTGTAGTTGTCCAATCTGTATGCATATTTTCTATGGCCTTTCTTGAAAATTCATTTTTTGTTGAGTTATAGCCACATTCAGGAAACCACTCGTGTTTGAGTTTTCATGGGCCATCGATCGACTTTTGTGACTACAATTGTGGATTGTACTATACAGTTGTGCATTATGTACATGTATTTTCTATCAAATTTCATGAACCTTGATTTTTCTTTGAAGTTATAGCCGCATTTGGGAAACCGCCTGTGTTTAACTTTTCATGTCGCATCGACCAACTTTTGTGACTACGATTGTGGATTGTATTGTAGTTATCCATTCTTTACGCGTATTTTCTATTCCCTTACGCGAACCTTCATTTTTTTTGAGTTTTAGCCGCATTTAGGAAAATGCTCCTGTTTGAGTTTTTTGGACCATTGATCAACTTTGGTCACTACGATTGTGAATTATACTGTAGTTGTGCATTCTTTAAGTGTATTTTCTATCACCTTTCGCGAACCTTCATTTTTTGTTGAGTTATAGCCACACTTAGGAAACCGTTCGTGTTTGAGTTTTCGTGGGCCATCAATCAACTTTGGTGACTATGATTGCGGATTACACTGTAGCTATCCAATTTATACACTTATTTTCTATCGCCTTACGCGAACCTTCCTTTATCGTTGAGATATGGCAGCATTTAGGAAATTGCTCATGTTTGAGTTTTCGTCGGCCATCGATCAACTTTGGTGATTATGATTGTGGATTGTACTATAGTTGTCCATTTTGTACGCGTATTTTCTATCGCCTTTCGCAAACCTTCATTTTTTATTGAGTGATTGCCACATTTAGTAAACTTGTCGTGTTTGAGTTTTCATGGGACATCGATCAACTTTGGTGACTATGCTTGTGGGTTACACTATAGTTGTGCATTCTATACGTGTATTTTCTATTGCCTTTCGCGAACCTTCATTTTTGTTGAGTTATAGCCGCATTTCGGAAACCGCTTATGTTTTAGTTTTTTTGGACCATCGATCAACTTTGGTGACTACGATTGTGGATTGTACTATAGTTGTGCATTATGTATGCATATTTTTAATTAGCCTTTCATGAACCTTAATTTTTTGGGTTAGTTATAGCCACATTTAGCAAACTGCTCGTGCTTGAGTTTTCGTGGGCCATCGATCAACTTTGTTGACTATGATTATGGATTGCACTGTAGTTCTACATTATGAACACTAATTTTCTATCGCCTTTCGTGAACCTAAAATTTTTGTTGAGTTATTGACGCATTTAGGAAACCACTCTTGTTTACGTTTTTCGTGGGCCATCGATCAACTTTGGTGACTACGATTATGGATTGCACTATAATTGTCCATTCTGTACGTGTATTTTCTATCGCATTTTGTGAACATTCATTTTTTGTTGAATATAGCCGCATTTAGGAAACTGCTCAAGTTTGAGTTTTTGTGGGCCATCAATCAACATTGGTGACTACGATTGTGGATTACACTATAGTTTTGCATTCTATACGCGTATTTTCTATCGCCTTACATGAACCTTCATTTTTTGTTGAGTTATAGCCGCATTTAGGAAACCACTTATGTTTGAGTTTTTGTGGGTCATCAATCAACTTTGTTGACTATGATTGTGGATTGTACTGTAGTTGTGCATTCTATATGCATATTTTTAATCGCCTTTCACAAACATTCATTTTGTTGAGTTATAGCCAAAATTACAAAAATGCTGGTGTTTGAGTTTTCATGGGTCATTGATCATCTTTGGTGACTACGATTGTGGATTACACTATAGTTGTGCATTCTATACATGAATTTTCTATCGCCTTTCATGAACCTTCATTTTTTGTTGAGTTATAGCCGCACTTAGGAAACAGCTCATGTTTGAGTTTTTATGGGCCATCGATCAACTTTGGTGACTACGATTGTAGATTGCACTATAGTTGTCAATTTTGTACGCGTACTTTCTATCGCCTTTCGTAAACCTTAATTATTTGTTAATTATAGCCGCATTTAGGAAACCACTTGAGTTTGAGTTTTTGTGGGCCATCGATCAATAATGGTGACTATGATTGTGGATTACATACTATAGTTGTGCATTCTATATGCATACTTTTAATAGCCTTTCACAGACCTTGATTTTTTGTTGAGTTATAGCCGTATTTAGGAAACCACTCAAATTTGAATTTTTGTGGGTCATCGATCAGCTTTGGTGACTATGATTGTGGATTACACTATAGGTTTGAGTTTTATACACGTATTTTCTATTGCCTTTCAAGAACCTTCTTTTTTGTTGACTTATAGTTGCTTTTAGGAAACTACTCATGTTTTAGTTTTCATGGGCCATCGATCAACTTTGGTGAATACGATTGTGGATTGCATTGTAGTTGTCTATTCTTTACACGTATTATCTATTTCCTTTCGCAAACCTTCATTTTTTGTTGAGTTATAGTTGTATATTGGAAATGGCTCGTGTTTGAGTTTTTGTGGGCCATCAATTAACTTTGGTGACTACGCTTGTGGATTACACTATAATTGTGCATTCTATATGCATATTTTCTATTTCCTTTTGCAAACCTTCATTTTTTGTTGAGTTATAGCCGGATTTAGGAAACCGCTCATGTTTGAGCTTTTTTGGGCCATCAATCAAGTTTGTTGACTATGATTGTGGACTGTACTATAGTTGTACATTTTGTATGCATATTTTTAATCGCCTTTCATGAACCTTCATTTTTTGCTGAGTTATAGGTGCATTTAGGAAAATGCTTGTGTTTGAATTTTCATGTCCCATCAATCAACTTTGGTGACTATGATTGTGGATTGCACTCTAGTTGTGCATTCGATACGCGTTTATTCTATCGTCTATCGCGAACCTTCATTTTTCGTTGAGTTATAGCTACACTTAGGAAACTACTCTTGTTTGAGTTTTAGTGGGCCATCAATCAGCTTTGGTGACTACGATTGTGGATTGCACTATAGTTGTCCATTTTGTAGATGAATTTTCTATTGCCTTTCGCTAACCTTCATTTTTTGTTTAGTTATAGCGATATTTAGCAAACTACATGTGTTTGAGTTTCCGTGGGCCATCGATCAACTTTGGTGACTACGATTGTGCATTGCACTCTAGTTGTGAATTCTCTACCCATATCTTCTTTCCCCTTTCATGAACCTTAATTTTTCGTTGAGTTATAGCCGCATGTAGGAAACCGCTCATGGTTGAGTTTTCGTGGGCCATCAATCAACTTTGGTGACTATGATTGTGGATTGCATTGTAGTTGTCCATTTTGTACATGTATATTCTAGTGTCTTTCATGAACCTTCATTTTTTCTGGAGTTATAGCCACATTTAGGGAACCACTCGTGTTTGAGTTTTCGTGGGCCATCAATCAACTTTAGTGACTACGATTGTGGATTTCCCTATAGTTTTGCATTATGAACATTAATTTTCTCACGAACCTTCGTTTTCCGTTGAGTTATAGCTACATTTTGCTCTTGTTTGATTTTTTGTGGGCCATCGATCAACTATGAGTACGATTGTGGATTACACTGTAGTTATGCATTATGTACATGTATTTTTTGTTGAGTTTTAGCTGCATTTAGGAAACTGCTCATTTTTTAGTTTTTGTAGGCCATCAATTAACTTTTGTGACTACGATTATGGATTGTACTGTAGTTGTGCATTTGTGTATATATATTTTTAATCACTTTTCGCGAACCTTCATTTTTTGTTGAGTTATAGCCACAGTTAGGAAACCACTTATATTTTTGTTTTTGTGGGCCATTAATCAACTTTTGTGACTACGATTGTGGATTGTACTGTAGTTGTGCATTTTGAACACATATTTTTAATCGCCTTTCACAAACCTTAATTTTTTGTTGAGTTATAGCCACATTTAGGAACATGCTTGTGTTTGAGTTTTCGTGGGTGATTGATCAACTTTGGTGACTACAACTCTACATTACAGTGTAGTTTGTGCATTCTATAGATCGCCTTTCGCGAACCTTCATTTTTCATTGAGTTATAGCCGCATTTATGAAACCACTCGTGTTTGAGTTTTCATGGGCCATCGATCAACTTTGGTGACTGTGGTTGTGGATTACACTATAGTTGTCTATTTTGTATGCGTATTTTCTATTGCCTTTTGCGAACCTTTATTTTTTGTTGAGTTATAGCCAAATTTAGGAAATCGCTCGTTTTTGAGTTTTTGTGGGCCATCGATCAACTTTGGTGACTACGATTATGGACACTGTGGTTGTGCATTTTATACACTTATTTTCAATCGACTTTCATGAACCTTCATTTTTTGTAGAGCTATAGCCGCATTCAGGAAACCGCTCATGTTTGAGTTTTTGTGGGTCATTAATCAGCTTTGGTGATTACAATTGTGGATCGCACTATAGTTGTCAATTCTGTATGCGTATTTTGTATTGCCTTTCGTGAAACTTTTCTTTTTTTTGAGTTATAGTGGCATTTAGAAAACCGCTCGTGTTTGAGTTTTTATGTGCCATCGATTAAATTTTGTGGCTACGATTATGGATTCTACTGTAGTTGTGTATTTTGTACACATATTTTTAATTAACTTTCACGAACCTTCATTTTTTGTTGATTTATAGCTGCATTTGGGAAAATGCTCATGTTTGAGTTTTCATGGGCCATCTATCAACTTTGGTGACTACGATTGTGGATTACATTGTAGTTGTGCATTCTATACTTATATATTGTTTTCTTCTTTCGTAAACCTTCATTTTTTGTTCAATTATAGTCGCATTTAAGAAATTGCTCGTGTTTGAGTTTTAATGGGCCATCGATCAACTTTGGTGACTACGATTGTGGATTGCTCTGTAGTTGTGCATTCTCTACACTTATTTTTAATTTCCTTTCACTAACCTTCATTTTTTGTTGAGTTATTGCCGCATTTGGGAAAATGCTCATGCTTGAGCTTTCATAGGCTATCAATCAACTTTGGTCACTACGATTGTAGATTGTACTTTAGTTGTGCATTCTATAAACGTATTTTCTATCGCCTTTTGCAAACCCTGATTTTTTGTTGAGTTATAAGCACATTTAGGAAACCGCTCATATTTGAATTTTTGTGGGCCATTGATCAACTTTGGTGACTATGATTGTGGATTTCACTATAGTTTTCCATTATGTACGTGTATTATGTATCACCTTTTGCGAACCTTCGTATTTTTTTTAGTTATAGCCGCATTTAAAAAACTGCTCGTGTTTGATTTTTCGTGGGCCATCAATCAAATTTGGTGACTATGCTTGTGGATTACACTGTAGAGTTGCATTCTATACGTGTATTTTCTATTGTGCATCGCGAACCTTTATTTTTTGTGAAGTTATAGCCGCATTTAGGAAACCACTCGTGTTTGAGTTTTCGTGGGCAATCGATCAACCTTGGTAACTACAATTGTGGATTTCATTGTAGCTGTCCATTCAGTACACGTATTATCTATCGCCTTTCATGAACCTTCATTTTTTGTTGAGTTATAGCCACATTTAGGAAACTGCTCGTGTTTGAGTTTTCATGGGCCATCGATCAACTTTGGTGACTACGCTTGCGGATTACACTGTAGTTGTGCATTCTATATACGAATTTTCTATTGCCTTTCACGAACCTTCATTTTTTTTTGAGTTATAGCCGCATGTAGGAAACTGCTCATGTTTGATTTTTTTGGGGCCATCTATCAACTTTGGTGACTATGATTGTGGATTGTACTATAGTTGTGCATTTTACACACATATTTTTAATCGCCTTTCACGAAATTTCATTTTTTGTTGAGTTATAGCCGCATTTAGGAAATCGCTTGTGTTTGAGTTTTTCGTGCGACATGAATCAACTTTGGTGACTACGATTATCGATTACACTATAGCTGTCCATTGCGTATGCATATTTTCTATCGCCTTTTGTGAACCTTCATTTTTTGTTGAGCTATAACTACATTTAGGCAAAAACTCTTGTTTGATTTTTCGTGGGTTGTCAATCAACTTTGGTGACTATGATTGTGCATGACAATGTAGTTGTCCATTCTATAGGCGTATTTTCTATCGCCTTTCACGAACCTTTATTTTTTGTTGAGTTATAGCCATATTTAGGAAACCGCTCGTATTTGAGTTTTCATGGGGCATTGATCAGCTTTGGTGAATACAATTGTGGATTGAACTCTAGTTTTTCGTTTTGTAGAGGTATTTTCTATCACCTTTTGCGAACCTTCATTTTCTATTGACTTATAGGTGCATTTAGGAAACCGCTCGTGTTTGAGTTTGTGTGGGCCATCATCAACTTTGGTGACTACGATTGTGAATTGCACTATAGTTATCCATTATGTACGCATATTTTTTATCGCCTTTCGTGAACCTTCATTTTTTATTGACTTATATCCGCATTTAGGAAACCGCTCATGTTTGAGTTTTTGTGGGCCATCAATCAATTTTGGTGACTACGATTGTGGATTGTACTATAGCTGTGCATTATGTATGCATATTTTTTAGTCACCTTTCACGAACCTTCATTTTCTGTTAAGTTATAGTCACATTTAGGAAAACGCTCGTGTTTGAGTTTTCATGGGTGATCGATCAACTTTAGTGACTACGATGTGGATGACACTATAGTTGTGCATTTTATATGTGTATTTTCTATCGCCTTTGGAAAACCTTCATTTTTCGTTGAGTTAAAGCTGCATTTAGGAAACCGCTCATGTTTGAATTTTCGTGGTCCATCAATCTAATTTTGTGACTACGATTATGGATGGCACTGTAATTGTCCATTCTATACGTGTATTTTCTATCCTTTCGCGAACCTTTATTTTTCTTTGAGTTATAGTTGAACTTATGAAACCACTCATGTTTGAGTTTTTGTGGGCCATCGATCAACTTTGGTGACTACGATTGTGGATTGCACTGTAGGTTTCTAATCTATACACGTAATTTCTATCGCCTTTCGCAAACCTTCATTTTTTTTTGAGTTATAGCCAGGCATTTGGGAAACTACTCGTGTTTGAGTTTTTTTGGGCCATCAATAAAATTTGGTGACTACGATTATGGATTACACGTATTTTCTATTACCTTTCATGAACCTTCATTTTTTGTTGAGTTATAGCCGCATGTAGAAAAATGCTCATGTTTGAGTTTTTGTGGGCCATCAATCAACTTTTATGACTATGATTGTGGATTGTACTGTAGTTGTGCATTATGTATGCATATTTTTAATCACCTTTCACAAACCTTCATTTTTTGTTGAGTTATAGCCGCATTTAGGAAAACGCTAGTTTTTCAATTTTCGTGGGTGATTGATCAACTTTGGTGACTACAACTATGGATTTCACAGTAGTCTTGCATTAATCTATACGCATATTTTCTATCGCCTTTCGCGAAACTAAATTTTTCGTTGAGTTATAGCCGCACTTATGAAATCGCTTGTGTTTGTGTTTTTGTGGGCTATCAATCAACTTTTGTGACTATGATTGTGGATTGCACTATAGTTGTTTATTCTATACATGTATTTTCTATCGCCTTTCGCAAACCTTCATTTTTTGTTGAGTTGTAGCTACATTTAGGAAACCACTCATGTTTGAGTTTGCATGGGCCATCAATCAACTTTGGTGACTATGATTATGGATTACACTGTAGTTGTGCATTCTATATACTTATTCTCTATCGGCTTTCATGAACCTTCATTTTTTTGTTGAGTTATAGCCGCATTTAGGAAACTGCTCATGTTTGAGTTTTTTTGGGCCATCATTGAACTATGGTGACTAAGATTGTGGATTGTACTGTAGTTGCACGCATTCTGTATGAATATTTTTAATTTCCTTTCACGAACCTTCATTTTTTTCTTGAGTTATAGCCGCATTTAAGAAACCACTCATGTTTGAGTATTTGTGGAACATCGATTAACTTTGCTGACTATGATTATGGATTGTACTGTAGTTGTGCATTTTGTACGCACATTTTTAATCGCCTTTCACGAATCTTCATTTTTTGTTGAGTTATAGCCAAATTTAGGAAAACTCTCGTGTTTGAGTTTTCATGGGCCATCTATCAACTTTGGTGACTACGATTGTGGATTACATTGTAATTGTGCATTTTATACGCATATTTCTTTTGCCTTTCGTGAACTTTCCTTTGTTGTTCAGTTATGGCTGCATTTAGGAAACTGCTCATGTTTGAGTTTTCGTGGGCCATCGATCATCTTTGGTGTCTACTGTGAGATGGGATTAAAAATCAAATAGCATAGATAAAGTGACAACCACAACACTACTAAGCTATTAACCACATCAAAACAAGAGAACACAAATAAAAGAGAGCAATAAGTTAAAAACAAGAAAATAAAATACTCCCCATTATGGTTGATTACTTCTCTTGTCTCTCCTTCTTCTTCTTATTGAATCTTTACCCTCAAATTTTGCAGTTGAAGTGTGCAAGTACCTACAAATAGTAAGCATGAAAGTAGGAGATAATGGTTGTTTAGATGAAAATGAAGGAGGAAGGTTGCTTTTATAGACAACCCGTCGAATGGACAGTTGAGATCAATCTTCAAGAAATATTTCAAGATCAATGGATGGGAATGCACGGGAGGGAGGTTATGAAATGTATGGTTGAGATTAAGTTTGAGAAAAGATGCCAAGATCAATAGTCCAGAATTGATGCACCAAAAATATGCCATGCGTGAAAAAGCTATGACGTTGACGACTATGACAGAAATGAATGTTATGGCAGAGGATTATGACAGAGCATCTTTGACCAGGTGGTGCATAAATAATTTATTTTAAATAATTTATTCAAAAATGGAGGAAAATGACAAGTGGCAAATAAATTATTTATTTGGAGAAAATAAAAGATGGAGATTTAATTAAATTAATCAATTTAATTAGATGGAGAGATAGAAATTAGACATGGATAATTAATTTGAATTATTTATCCAAAAGAGAGGAATGACATATAATTAAATAATCTCAAAAATTATTTAATTATAGAAGAATAAAAGGGTCAAATAATAGTTATTATTATCTGACTATAGACAGATGATGAAATATAAATAATTAAATAAATAATGATTTATTTAATTATTGAAGAAAGAGGGTATTAGTGACACAATTACATAATTTTAATTGATTAGGATAGAAAAAAGATTAGGAAGTGAATTAATTAAATAATTAAAAATTATTTAATTAATAGAGGAATATGCTCAAGCCTAATTAAATAATTAAAATCATTTAATTATTAGAGGATGATGATCAAGGAAAAATGTTGCTCATAGACTTAGGACATTTTTTAGTGTCTACATTTTTCCCTTATTTGACATAATGCAGTTCATCACATTGTGTCAAAGAAATTTAATTCTGAAATATGCTCCTTTGAAAGTAGGGTAGAAGTATGCCCCCTCGAGAGGACAAGCTGGTTCAAAGAATGTGAATGTGCTCTTGAAATAGATGATAAGACTAGAGGATGAAGGATAGAAGAAATGTTAGCATGGAAGGGGATGGATATTAGCGTGAAAGAGAAAGGAGGGTGATGATGGAAAGTTAGACAGGAAATGATAAGGGAACCAACTTTCATGCTTACATTTTTATAGTTATCATCATTGGATGTCAAAATGTTGCAAATGGACCACAAACACCATGGTATGACATAGACCAAGGTGTGCAAGGTGACCATTTGGGAGAGACAAGCAGTCAAAAGAAAAATTCAATAGACAAGGAATGCCCCAGCTCATACTAAGGACCCAATTGTCCTAGTCTTGTTGCCAAGACAAGCCACAGACAATAAACAAAGAAAAGAGGCCATGATCCATCATTGTCCCTCTAAATCCATTGATAGGACATCCTCGAGGAGACTAGTAACATGACCCAAAATCAATCAAGATAATAAGACAATTCCATCCCAATAAAGTGTTTTCCATGATAATGCTTGCCAGTGATAATGATGAGATTGTTTGTTTGACCAAGATGACCAAAGATTGATTGATAACTGATAAAGGTTAAAAAATTAATCTGATCAATAGGTTGACAAAGATTGATTGATAAGTTGACAAAGGTTGACAAGTTGATTTGATTGTTAATGATTGTAACTTTCCTTAGGAAGGACACATTCGGACTAAGGAAAGATTGATTTACAAGGTTGATAAGGCACCTGACTGCAAGAAAGACACATCTTGCTTAAGGTAAATGATCAAATTGACAAAGTCTAATCTCAGGAAGGACAACCCAAATGAGACAAATGACGAGATGCCCCATTCTGCTTGAATGACAAGATCGATTGATTAATGATAGGATGATCTATTGATGAAAGATTTTGTTGGTTATGTGCATTTTTTGATTCATGATTTTGTTTTGAAGGATGATTATTTTCAGACCAAGGACATGACCAGACTTAGGAAACCCTAAGGGACTGGCCTAGGGAGTCTTGGGGGCTCATCGACAGATGGTCTTGCCTACGTAGCAATGCGCAAAGACTTCGTAGTTCGACACAACTTGACTTTGTCGAATTCAACAAAATATTGTCATGATTTTATTTGGATGACCTAAAAGGACTAATCTAATGCCTCGGGGGCTCATTTAAGATGAGCCTTGCGTACGTAGCAAACGCGTAGAGGCAACATAGTTCGACCCTACTAACACAAACTGACTCAGACTAAGACTTAGACTCAAACTCAAACTCTGTTTTTGGGATTTTGATGTTTTCTATTTTTTTTGGATTTTGACGTTTTCTAATTTTTTTGATTTTGATGTTTTCTATTTTTTTGAATTTTGATGTTTTCTAATTTTTTTTTATTTTGATGTTTTTTATTTTTTTTGGGATTTTAATGTTTTCTTATTTTTTTGGATTTTGATGTTTTATAATGCTAATATTATTTTCGATAAAGACGCAAATCAAGGAATTACCCCCAGTCAGGTGTGAGACCAGTTTATTATGCATAAAGGGGTAGTGACGAATGCAAAGAATGATTGGGATCCCCAAATGTCGGTAGGTCACAGGCCATGGAAGGATGATAAAATTTATTATGACAGAGTGACATGTGTGTCTGGATGAGCAGAAGGCTAGAAGACTGAATGGAGTGATAGTAGATGAAGGAGCAGGAACTGACTACACATGGCATCTATTTTCCAGATTTTCACCGTGGTACTTATCCAAAGCACCACTGAAGTGGTTTTCACTTTTGGATGAATTATTTCTCTTTACTATTTTTTTAATTTTTTGATTTTTTCAATTTTTTGGTGTCGCCAAGATGCCTATTTGTCAAGTTTTTATCACGGTGACAATTTTTTGTATTTTTGACTTTTTAAGGGGACACTCTGAGAATCAAGTGTAATATTTGTAGAGGTGCATGATGTTAATAGGTTTAGACAATGGCTCTCCTTCAGGAGTAGAAAGTTGATAAGTGCTTGATCCATATGATGTTGTGATGATGCCTTGATTCTATTGGGATGACTGTGTTGGATGAAAGGACCTGATTTGGATGAAGAGTGCAAGTGGTAATATGAAGGGCGATAGATGTGGCAGACAAAAGAGGCTATGGTATGATCCCTAATGTGCACACTTCGTGGGTCATCAAGCTTCAGACAAGAAGGAGTTCAGGCAACCAATGAACTAGAGTATGTGAAAGGTTCATCATCAAAGGTACATTGAAAAACATTGCCAATAGAAGTGGAAAGATGTGACGAATGCGTAAGTATGGATGGATGAAATGGGATGTATGTAATGAGTGGAAGTGATGGTGGAGTCATGGGATCAACAAGCTCTTCTTTTGGGATTCTACTTTGGTAGATGCCCCAAATTATTTTAGATGGAGTGGCATAGCTGGAGATCAATTATTTCTTACTTTCAGTCTTTTGATAACCATCCCCAGTTATTATTTATGAAGAGGCTCAATTTTGCTTTCTTTCAATCTTGACTTTTACTTGTATTTTTGACTTGTCCAATAGCTTTTGAATTTGGCTAAATGGCTTTTCTTTATCATTCTTCCTTTGTATTCTTTCTTTTGATATTGGATCTCCATTTGTAAAAGGTACTTTCACCTTTAATTCTTGTCCTTTATCTTTATTCTTTTTCTTGAGATATGACTTGTTGATCCATGTCTATAATGTGGATGGATGTGAGTAAGATAGGTGAGATGGATGGAGTGACAGGAATGTTTGGTGTATGACAAGGAGTGGCAATGCCATCAATGGAGTCTTTAGGACTATCCTTTTTGGTATTGTTAGTGACAAAGGAGGCTTGCACGTCCTTAACGACTTGGAAAGATAGCTTAGTAGCGGCAACAGTAGAAAATGCATATCCTATCCCAAGGTAGGTGGGATGGAAGGATGATGATTAGGTATCCTCAGTGGAGTCATGTTGAAAGGATGGGTTATCATAGATATCTTGGTCAATCATGGGGATATCATGAAAAGATTAAGTGGAAGTAGATAAGGAAAAGGTAGATATATCATCAGGATCCCAAAAGGTGTCACTCCAAGCAAGGCCATCTTTTTGCATTCCTTTTTTAGTTGTCTTGACATAAGCATTGTCTTTTGTTGGTAAATTATCCATACGATATTCTCTACATCCCATATCATGTACTTGGACCTTAGGGTTTGATGGTGCGATGAATGAAGTTGATGATTTTATAAGAGAAAATGGATGAAAGTAATGGGATGAAGTGGAATATGAGGCCTCTTGATTGATGGGCACTTGTCGTTCAACAGTTCCTTTGAGGTTGGAATAATATTGGAAAGGATCAAGGTCACCTAGAATTGTGACTTCAATGTCGTTGTGTGGGAATTTGAGGCATTGATATAGGTGGATGAAATAGCTCTCATGGCATGAATCCATGGGTAACCAAGGAGGAGATTGTAATATAAGTCTAGATCCAAGACATGAAACACTGTGTCTTGTACGGCTGGGCCAATTCTTACTGGGAGTGAAATTATGCCTTTGAAAGATCATTCAACATCATCATAAGCTTTGATCATGATTTTCTTGGTTGGGTCAATGCAATTCTTAGAGTATCAAAATGCCTTCACTAATTTTAGTGAGCAAATATTCAGGCTTGCTCCACTGTCTCCTAGGACTCGTCTGATCTTGTGGGTGCTAACGGATACTTCTAGATGTAGGGGACTATTATGGTTAGATTTTGGTGCTGAAAATTATTGTTCGGAGAAGGTGACGTGGTGTGGCGTAGCTAGGTATCTAACCATGGCCTAAAATTCATTAACATCTAGGTTTGCAGGAATAGAGGCTTCTCCCAGGGCTTTATCAAGGATTTCTCTATGTTGTGGTGAGATGCAAAGGAGTTCCAAGATAGAGATTTGCGCGAGAGTTTTCCCTAGCGTTCTATGAGGTTATATTGGCCTTTTGGTTGAGGATTTGCGGATGGACCTGGAATAGTTATCTTGGTTCTATGGGTCGCGACAACACAATCGAATTTTGGCTTGCTTATGGTGATGGTAGCAATGTAATCATCAAGAGGTGTCACATTCAAAATGATGGTGCTATAATTATGCATGACAGTTGCATAGTTGGCATTGTTGTTATTCCATGAACTGGAGACTTTTCCTTTATCATGGTCTTGCAAAGGGGTCTTGAATATTGTATGATCAACATTCATTTTTCCTTATAAATTTTTGATTGAAATGGTTTGATCCTTGATAAGGTCTTGAATGATGTTTTTGAGTGTCCAACATCTAGATGTCTTGTGTCCTTTTGTGCAGTGATATTCACAATATTTGTCATCTTTCCACCAATCCAATTTGTTCAAGGAAGGTTCATAATTCTTGGTGTCTAGCAATGTAATGACATTAGATTGCAAGAGTCATTTAAGGATGGATTTGATGGGTTCACCCAAGGGGGTGTATGTTCTCTTGGTATGAGGAGGACCTCTTCTTTGTTGGGTTCTTTGGATAGAATGCAGAGTTTTGTTTTGCGCTTGTGTTGGGGCACTTGGTGTACTAGATGGATTTGATGAAGGACCTTGAAATTTGGCATCAAAAACTCCATCGTTTGTGACATTTTTGTTTCGGGACCAATATTTTCCTTTGTCATTGTTTGGTTTTTGATTGTCTTTGTTTATCTTGACTAGTCCTCTAGTGATAAGGCCTTTCTCAATAAGAACATTCTTTTCAAGAATCTCTTCAAAGGTTGTACAACATTGGATTTGAATTCAACTCATTAGCTCTTCGTTAAGGTCTTCTACAAACATGGTGACAAGTTGTTTTTCGTGAATATGATAAGGGGATTTGCTAACCAAGCCTTGTCATCTTTGGTAGAATGAGGTAAGTGACTCCCCATCTTCTTGTTTGGTTGTTCTCAATGTTGCAAGGGTGACATTGTTTTTAATGTTAAAGGAAAAATAATTGATAAATTTGTCGGCTAGCTCACCCCATGTTTTGATGCCTTGTGGAAGATGTGAGAACTAATCTAAGGCTGCCCCTATAAGACTTCATGGGGATAATCTCATCAAGTAGGTAGGGTCATATGCAACTTCCATGCATGTTGTGTTGAATTCATGGATGTGTTCCACCAGATCCCCTGTCCCTTATATTTGGGCAATGGTGGTGTTGTGAAATGTGGGGGAAAGGGTGGCATGCATAAATTTTGATCAAATGGAAAAGGGCACAACTCCTCCACAAAATATGTCTTCTTGTTGGTTCCCAATTTCATGTTGGCTATTTGTTGTTTAAGATTTTGCATGTGTTGGATCAAATAGTTTGCAAGGGATGATGTTGCATTGTTTTGATGTGAAGCAATAGTGTTGGCATTCAGGTCATGTGTTGGGTTTGTATTTTTATTGATGTTCTGTGATATGAGACCTTGATTTTTATATGTATGTGAGTTATTTTGATTTGGAATGAGATTGGTGTTTCAGTTGGTTCCAAAGATCATGTTCGTATTTGGTATGGCATTTTGGAGTTGGGGTATAGACCTTCGATTCATGTTTTGATTTTGAACTTAGTTGACTCCTTGGTTTGTAAATGGAGGTGTGGAACCTTGATTGATGTTTTGGTATGAAGGTATAGACCCTTGATGTGAAGGGATGTTTCCTTGATTGACATTCTGAAGTGAAGGCGTGGGTCCTTGATTGACATTTTGAAATGAAGATGTAGGTCCTTGAATAAGGTTTTGAAATGATGGAATAAGCCCTTGATTTGTATTTTGAAGTGATGGATAGACCCCTAGTTTGTATTTTGAAGTGATGGAATAGATCCTTGGTTTGTATTTTGAAGTGATGGAATAGACCCTTGGTTGGTAGTGGACCCTTGATTGTGGCTTTGTCTTGAGGTCTTGTGTGAGATAATGCACACCTTTCTAGGGTTATTTGTTGGAGGTTGATTCAATGAGTGTGCACTTTGAAATTGGGATGAGGGCCTTTGGTTTGTGTTTTGGGATGTGGGTATGGAACTTTGGTTTGCATTTTGATTCAAGGGTGTGTGACCTTGGCTTAGATTTTTAATCAAAGGTGTAGGACCTTGATATGTGGACCCCTAATTTGTGTTTTGAAAGAGTGGATTCATGAAAGTTTTATGCATGGTGTTTGAGGAACTACCAAATTTGAAAGTTTGAATTTGTGTAGTGGCATGAGTTGGGATGCTTTTTGTAGTGGTAGTAGTAGTTTGCATGGTTGTCCCAAGGGGTATGTTCATCATTTTTTGTGATGAAGGCATGCCAAATGGATTTTTAGTTTTTGGTTCTATGATGGTTGACATGTCATAACCTTCAGGTAATTTGGCACCCTTTTTGGCTAGTGCATAGAAAAATTTGTTTGGGTTGGCACTAACAAGTTGGTCAACTATGCTCAAAAGTATTGGATATTGATAGGCCCTTTCAGTCTCTTGGGGGGTCAATTGTTTGTTGGTTACTTCAAAGTTTAGGTCTTCCCAAGGGTCACTTTGGTCTTTTTGTGATGTGTTGTGGTAGGGTGTAGATTGATTTGAATGTGTGACAATATTAGGAAAAGGGTCACTTAGGAAATCCGTGTCCTTTCATTTAACCATGTGAGACTTTTACAAGTTGGGGATAATGCAAAATGGTAATGAGACTATGCTATGTTCTTTTGGATTTTTTGGATTTTAGGATATGAAAAATGCAAGGATACTAATGCAAGGATGACAATGCCTAAAAGATAGGGGATAATGAATGCTAAAGGTCACTAAAAGATTGAGTGATGGTCAAAGTGAGTGATAAGATGACTAAATGATGCTAATGCAAGATTAAGATGATAATGAGATTAATCTATAATTTTGTATTTTTTTCTTGTATTTTGAGGTATGAAAATGCAAGGATAATGAAGGATTTATATGATACTAAGGTAAGTGCAATCTAAGGAATGTGAGCCTAATATGAGGGTGATGTTATGCAAAGGAACCATAAAATTTTAAACAAAGGGTGGCACTCAAGCTAATGTAAATCCAAGGCAAAAAATTCCAAATGTCATTGACCATAAGAGGACAACCAAGGCCAAGAGACAAGACCAAGACTCAAATTAACAAAGTGACAATGAAAAGACAAATGACAAGGGAAATGGTCAATGACAAGTAGAATAAGTAACCAATGATTTTCAAGAGCTCAAAGGTCTCCCTATGTTCAAAATTTGAAGGTTTAAATGTGGCCTAGAGGTCAAGGTTCAATTTATGCAATGCAAGGAACAAGGAATGCAACCTATAATGCAATTTATTTCTAATGGGAATGCCTAAAATGAATTGGTAAATCTTTCAAGTCTCTGGTTTGGAAGTCAAGATCACTATTATGATGAATTGGTTCAGTTTTGGACAAGGATTTTGTGAAATTGTGGTAATTAGGTAGTTTTGGCTCTGTATCTGGCAGTTGTTATTTTCCATAATATTGTTTTGATAGTTTTGATGTTTTTGAAATGGTTTTAATCTAAATTTTTGATTGTTTCTAATGAGATATGACTGGAAAACACAACAGATAGTATCAAGCAATTTGTTTAGGGGGTATGTGCAAGATCATCATGGAAAAAAAGGCCCATAAGTGGCAATGAAAATTCAAAAAAATCAGAGTTAGGCAATTTGACGTAAAAATTTGAATAAGTTATCTATATTATTTCAAAAATATGTAAGAATAGAATATGTGGAAAATTGAAATTTCAATGCAGTAGTACTTAAATTTTAGGGAAAAAATAAGAAGTAGGTGTCTGTCTGACCACTCTAACCATAATAAAATGATAATTATTTTTTATAAGATTTTAAATATAAGTAGAGGACTCATGTCCGGATGTGATGCATATTTTTTATAATTTTTTTCCAAGTAAATAATTAATTATGAATTTTTTATTACAACTTTAAAAAAATATAAAAACACGTATGTCTGACCACCTTAACTTGGTCAAAACTTCATGAAATTCAATTTATTTTTTTAATCCTATAGTATGCAAAGTATAGAATGTGACGCATGTTTTGGATTCAAAAAATGTGATGTCGTTTGAAAGATATAGATGTTTTTCAAGCAGGCTATCAATCAAGAATTTAGTCGTAATTCTAATAGAAAATGAATAATAATTATTTATTAGATTCAAAGTAAAGTATAATTTATATTGGTGGAAAGTTGAGAAACTCCTTTACAAGCCCTTTTCGTTTCATCAATTTTGGGTAAAAAAAATTCGTCAGCCACATGGGCGAAGTCTGGAAAAGCAAGGTAAGTTGTTAAACACGTTTTTTGTGTTGACTTCTTAGGATTGGCAGGTCCGAACCAAATTCCAAAGCAAGCCCGAGGCTAATCCCTAGGCATTAAACTTTGTGTCAAAAATATCGGATATCCGCTTCAAATCGGATATCCGATTTAATCTGATATACAATATGTTTTATATAGAGTTTAAAAAATGTTATACAATTTATGATATATGATTTAAAAAATGCAATAAAGTTTATAATTTAATATATAATATACAATATAGTTTATAATGTAATATATAATATACAATTTATTTTAGTCTCTTACCGAATTATGTATTTAATATATAATATATTACATTATTATGTATAATATTTAAATATTATTTCAATATTTTAGTTAATGTATAAATATTTAAATATATATATATATATATATATATATATTACTAATACATAAAATATTTAAATATTATCTCATTCCC
>VDFB02000015.1:611959071-611985217 GCA_007258455.2 Sequoia sempervirens | reverse complement strand
TGGTTTCCTAATCTTAGGTATAACTCAACCAAAAACGAAGCTTCTCAAAAAGTGATAGAAAATAAGCATATAGAATGCACAACTACAGTGTAATCCACAATCGTAGCTACCAAAGTTGTTCGATGGCCCACGAAAACTCAAACACGATCATTTTCCTAAATACGACTATAACTCAACAAAAAATGAAGGTTCGTGAAAGGCGATAAAAAATATGAGTAAAAAATGCACAACTATAGTACAATCCACAATTGTAGTCACCAAAGTTGATGTATGGCCCACGAAAACTTAAACACGAGAGTTTTCCTAAATGTGGCTATAACTCAACAAAAAATTAAGGTTCATGAAATTCGATTAAAAATATGTGTATAGAATGCACAACTAGAGTACAATCCACAACCGAAGTCACCAAAGTTGATCGATGGCCACAAAAACTTAAACATTAGCGGTTTTTCTAAAGACAGCTATAACTCAACAAAACATGAAGTTTTGCGAAAGGGGATAGAAAATATGCCTATGGAAAACCCAAGTACTATTCGACAAGCGTAAGTTGATCGATGGCCACAAAAACTTAAACATGAACGGTTTTTCTAAAGACAGCTATAACTCAACAAAACATGAAGTTTCAGGAAAGGGGATAGAAAATATGCCTATGGAATACCCAAGTACAGTGTATTCGACAAGCGTAGTCACCAAAGTTTATCGATGGCCCACTAAAATTTAAACATGAACGGTTTCCAAAATGCGGCTATAACTCAACAAAAAATGAAGGTTCGCGATAGGCGATAGAAATTACACGTACCAAATGGACAACTATACTGCAATCCACAATTGTAGTCACCAAAGTTGATTGATGGCCGACAAAAACTCAAACATGAGTGGTTTCGTAAATGCAGCTATAACTCAACATAAAATAAAGGTTCACGAAAGCTAATTAAAAATATGCGTACAAAATGCATAACTATAGTGTAAACTACAGCATAGTCACCAAAGTTGATCAAAAGCCCATGAAAGCTCAAACAGGAGCAGTGTCCTACATGTGACTATAACTCAACAAAAAATTAAGGTTCGCAAAAGGTGATAGAAAATACGTATACAGAATGGAGGACTACAGTGTAATCCATAATCGTAGTCACCAAAGTTGATCGATGGTTCACGAAAAATCAAACACAAGCGGTTTCCTAAGTGTGGCTATAACTCAGCAAAAAATGAAGGTTCGCGAAAGGTGATAGAAAATATGCGTACATAATTGAAAACTACAGTGCAATCCACCATAGTAGTCACAAAAGTTGATCGATGGGCCAAGAAAACTCAAACACAAGCGTTTTCCTAATGTGACTATAACTCAACAAAAAATGAAGGTTCATGAAAGGAAAATGGAAATATGCATACAGAATACACAACTATAGTACATTCCAAAATCGTAATCACCTAAGATGATTGATAGCCCAAAAAAACTCAAATACGAGCAGTTTCCTAAATAAGGCTATAACTCAACAAAAAATGAAAGTTCACCAAAGGCGATAGAAAATACGCGTACAAAATGGACGACTACAGTGCAATCGACAATCGTAGTGACCAAAGTGGATCGATGGCACACAAAAACTCAAACACGAGCGGTTTACTAATTGAAGCTATAACTTAATGAAAAATAAAGGTTTGAGAAAGGTGATAGAAAATATGCATATAAAATGAAAAGCTAAAGTATAATCCACAATCATAGTCACCAAAGTTGATTGATAGCCCACGAAAACTCAAACATGAGCATTTTCCCAAATTCTATCTCAACAAAAAACTGAAGGTTGGTGAAAGCTGATTAAAAATATGCTTACAAAATGCACAACTATAGTCCAATCCAAAATCGTGGGCAGCAAAGTTGATCGATGGCCCACAAAAACTTAAACATGAGCAATTTCCTAAATGTGTCTATAACTCAACAAAAAATAAAGGTTCACAAAATGCGATAGAAAATACACATATAGAATGCACAACTACAGTGTAATCCAAAGGCGTACAGACCAAATTTGATTGATGGCCCACGAAAACTCAAACTCAAGTGGTTTCCTAAATGCGGCTGTAACTCAACAAAAAATGAAGGTTCGCAAAAGGCGATAGAAAATATGCATACATAATGCACAACTACAGTGCAATCCACAATCGTAGTCACCAAATTTGATCAATAGCGCACGAAAACTAAAACACAAGCAGTTTCCTAAGTGCAGTTATAACTCAATTAAAAATGAAGGTTTGCAAAACGCGATAGAAAATACGTGTATAGAATGCACAACTACATTGTAATCCACAATCATAGCCACCAAAGTTGATTGATGGCCCAAAAAAACTCAAACACAAGCGTTTTATTAAGTGGGGCCTTAACTCAACAATTTTTTTTGGGAAAATTTAAAATATGTTTTTTATACACGTGTATAGGATTTTTCATATAAATATTCAAAAAAATTGCCTCTAATACTACTGCTGCTTTTAGTTTTTTAAAAAATCTATCTTTTTCAAGAACAACTTATTTTTTAAAAAAAATGGATGATCTGGGTCTCTTTATAACATAAGCATCTATAAAACCCATTTCTATAATTTTCCACAAAAATACTGTTTTGTAGATTCTATTTTTGGGGGGTTTTTTAATTGTTGATGAAAAAATAGTTTTTCAAAAAAAGGACGATTTGAGTCTACTCAGAATGACATTCTCTACAAAACCCATCTCTTAGATATTTCATAAACAGATTCAAAAAAAATTCCTTTCGTACATATACTATTTCTACTTTTTAAAAAAATCTACTGCTTCTACTTTTTAAAAAAATCTATCTTTTTCAAAAACAACTTATTTTTTTTAAAAATGGATCATCTGGGTCTTTTTACCTCTCGAGCACGTATAAAATGAATATTTTTTATTTTCCCAAATAAAATTGTTTCACAGATTTGATTTTTGAGGGGTTCTTGTATGTTGGTGAAAAATTAGGTTTTCAAAAAAATGACAATCCAGGTTTCCTCAAAATGACATTCTCTACAAAACCCATTTCTAGTTTCAATTTTCTTGGGCCATCAATCAACTTTGGTGACTACGCTTGTGGATTACACTGTAGTTGTGCATTCTATATGCATATTTTTAATCGCCTTTCATGAACCTTCATTTTTTGTTGAGTTATAGCTGCATTTAGGAAACTGCTTGTGTTTGAGTTTTCATGGGCCATCGATCAAGTTTTTGACTATGATTGTGGATTGCACTTTAGTTGTGCATTATGAATGCCTATTCTCTTTTTCCTTTCGTGAACCTTCATTTTTTGTTTAGTTATAGCCGTGTTTAGGAAACCTCTCATGTTTGAGTTTTTATGGGCCATCGATCAACGTTGGTGACTACGATTATGGATTACACTATAGTTCATTCTATATGCTTATTTTCTATCGCCTTTCGCAAACCTTCATTTTTCATCAAGTTATAGCCAGATTTAGGAAAACGCTTGTGTTTGAGTTTTCATTTGCCATCGATCAACTTTGCTGACTATGATTGTGGATTGTACTATAGTTGTGCATTTTGCACGCATATTTTTAACCGCCTTTCATCAACCTTTTTTTTTTGTTGAGTTATTGCCACATTTAGGAAAACACTTGTCTTTGATTTTTCGTGGGCCATCAATCAACTTCAGTGGCTATTATTGTGGAGTACACTATAGTTGTCTATTCTGTACGCATATTTTCTATCGCCTTCCGTGAACCTTCATTTTTCGTTGAGTTATAGCCACACTTACGAAACCAATTGTGTTTGAGTTTTTGTGGGCCAATGATCAACTTTGGTGACTATAATTCTAGATTGCACTGTACTTGTACATTGTGTACATCTATTTTCTATTGCCTTTCAAGACACTTTATTTTTTGTAGAGTTATAGCCACATTTAGGAAACCGCTCGAGTTTCCGCTTTTGTGGGCCGTCGATCAAATTTGGAGACTACGATTGTGGATTACACTGTAGTTGTCTATTCTATACACGTATTTTCAATCGCCTTTCGTGAACCTTAACTTTTTTTCAGTTATAGCTGTACTTAGGAAATACCTCGTGATTGAGTTTTTGTGGGACATCAATCAACTTTGGAGACTAAGATGTTGGATTGCAATGTAGTTTTTCATTATCAATGCTAGTTTTCTATAACATTTCACGAACCTTCATTTATTTTTCAGTTATAACCGCATTTAGGAAACCGCTCGTGTTTGAGTTTTTGTTAGCCATCGATCAACTTTGGTGACTACGATTGTATATTACACTTTATTTGTTCATTCTATACACTTATTTTCTATCACCTTCTGTGAACCTTCATTCTTTGTTGAGGTATAGCACCATTTAGGAAACTACTCATGCTTGAGTTTTTGTGGGCCACCAATCAACTTTGGTGACTACAATTGTAGATATTACCATAATTGTGTATTATGTACACATAGTTTTAATCACTTTTCATGATTTTTTATTTTTTATAGTTTTAGCTGTATTTAGGAAAACTATCATGAATGAGTTTTCATGGGCCATCGATCAACTTTGGTGACTACGCTTCTACATTACACTGTAGTTATGCATTCTATACGCATATTTTATATCCATACGAATATTTTTAATGACCTTTCATGAACCTTTCAATTTTTGTTGAGTTATAGCTGCATTTAACAAAACGCTCGTATTTGAGTTTTCCTGGGCCATCAATCAACTTTGGTCACTACAATTGTGGATTACACTATAGTTATGCATTCTATACGTGTATTTTATATCGCCTTTAGAAAATACACATATAGAATGCACAACTATAGTGTAATCTTGAAGGATGTCACCAAAGTTTATCGACGGCCCACGAAAACTCATTCATAATAGTTTTCCTAAATGCAGCTAAAACTAAAAAAAATGAAGTTTCATGAAAAGTGATTAAAAATATGTGTACAAAATACACAACTATAGTACAATCCACAATCATAGTCACCAAAGTTAATTGATGGCCCATATAAACTCAAACATGAGCAATTACCTAAATGCCGCTATACCTCAACATAGAATGAAGGTTCACAAAAGGCGATAGAAAATAAGTGTATAGAATGAACAAAAACAATGTAATATACAATCGTAGTCACAAAAGTTGATCGATGGCTAACAAAAACTCAAACACGAGCGGTTTCCTAAATGTGGCTCTAACTCAAACATAGATGAAGGTTCGTGAAATGTGATAGAAAACAAGCATTCATAATGCAAAACTACATTGCAATCCACAATCGTAGTCTCCAAAGTTGATCGATGGCCCACAAAAACTCAATCATGAGGGATTTCCTATATAATGCTATAACTGAACAAAAAATGAAGGTTCACGAAAGGCAATTAAAAATACCTGTATAGAATGCACAACTATAGTGTAATGCACAATCATCATGTCCAAAGTTGGTCGATGGCCCACGAAAACACAAACTCGAGCGGGTTCCTAAATGTGGCTATAACTAAACAAAAAATAAAGTGTCTTGAAAGCTGGTAGAAAATACATGTACGCAATGGACAACTACAGTGCAATCCACAATCGTAGTCACCAAAGTTGATCGATGGCCAACAAAAACTCCAACATGAGCGGTTTCCTAAATGTGGCTATAACTCATCAAAAAATGAAGGTTCTTGAAAGGCGATTAAAAATATGCATATAGAATACAAACCTACAGTAGAATCCACAATCGTAGTCACCAAAGTTGATTGATGGCCCATGAAAACCTAAACATGAGTGGTTTCCTAAGTGCGGTGATAACTCAACGAAAAATGAAGGTACCGTTCATAATGCACAACTACTGTATAATCCACAAGTGTAGTCACTAATGTTGATCGATGGCCCACGAAAACACAAACTTGAGTGGTTTCCTAATTGCAGCCATAACTCAACAAAAATAAAGGTTCACGAAAGAAAATACGGGTACATAATGGACAACTATAGTGAAATCCACAATCGTAGTCCCTAGAGTTGATTGATGGCCCACAAAAACTCAAACATGAACAGTTTCCTAATTGCGGCTATAACTCAATAAAAAATGAAGGTTTTCGAAAGGCAATAGAAAATACATGTACATAATGGACAACTAGAGTGCAATCCACAATCATAGTCACCAAGGTTGATCGATGGCCCACAAAAACTATAACACGAGCGGTTTTGTAAGTGCGGCTGTAACTCAACAAAAAATCAAGGTTTGAAAAAGGCAATAGAAAATATGCATATAGAATGCACAACTATAGTGTAATCCACAATCGTAGTCACCAAAGTTGATCAATGGCCCAGGAAAACTCAAACACCAGACATTTCCTAAATGTGGCTATAACTCAACAAAAATTGAAGGTTCGTAAAAGGAGATTAAAAATATGTGTACATAATGCACAACTATAGTACAATCCACAATCATAGTCACAAAAGTTGATTGATTGCCCACAAAACCCCAAACATGAGTGGTTTCCTAAATGCAGCAATAGCTCAACAAAAATAAATGTTCACAAAAGGTGTTAGAAAATACGTGTACATAATGGAATACTATAGTGCAATCCACAATCATAGTCACCAGAGTTGATTGATGGCCCACAAAAACTCAAAAATGAGTGGTTTCCTAAATGCAGGTATAACTCAATAAAAACTGAAGGTTCCCGAGAGGCGATAGAAAATACACGTACATAATGGACAACTAGAGTGCAATCCACAATCATAGTCACCAAAGTTGATAGATATCCCATGAAAACTTAAACTCGAGCGGTTTCCTAAGTGTGGCTATAACTCGACAAAAAATCAAGGTTCACAAAAGGTGATAGAAAATATGCATATAAAATGCAAAACTATAGTGTAATCCACAATCGTAATCACCAAAGTTGATCAATGGCCCAGGAAAACTTAAACACGAGAGATTTCCTAAATGCTCCTATAACTCAACAAAAAATGAATGTTTGTAAAAGGAGATTAAAAATATGTGTACATAATGCACAACTATAGTACAATCCACAATCATAGTCACCAAACTCAATTGATTACCCACAAAACCTCAAACATGAGCGGTTTCCTAAATGCAGGTATAACTCAACAAAAAATGAAGGTTCGCAAAAGGCGATAGAAAATACGTGTATAGAATGCAAAACTCTAGTTTAACCTACAAGCGTAGTCACCAAAGTTGATTGATGACGCAAAAGAACTCAAACATGGGGTTTCCTAAAGGTGGTTATAATTTAACAAAAAATGAAGGTTCGCAAAAGGAAATAGAAGAGACACGTATAGAATACACAACTACAGTTTAATCAACAAAAAATGAAGGTTCGTGAAAAGCAATTAAAAATATGCGTACAAAATCCACAACTAAATTCAATCCACAATCATAGTCACCAATGTTGATAGCTAGCCCACAAAAACTAAATCACGTGCGGTATCCTAAATGCGGCTATAAGTCAACAAAAAATGAATTTTTGTGAAAGGTGATAGAAAATACACGTATAGAATACACAACTACAGTGTAATCCACAAGCATAGTCACCAAAGTTGATCGATGGCCCATTAAACCTCAAACTCGAGCGGTTTCTGAAATGCGGCTATAACTCAACAAAAAATGAAGGTTTGAAAGGCGATAGAAAATACTACTAGAGAATGGACAGCTACAATGCAATCCACAACCGTAGTCACCAAAGTTGATCATTGTCCCACAAAAACTCAAACATGAGCAGTTTCCTAAATGTGGCTATAACAGAACAAAAAAAGAAGGTAGCGAAAGGCGATAGAAATACGCGTACAAAATGGACAACTATAGTGCAATCCACAAGCATAGTGACCAAAGTTGATCGATGGTCCACAAAAACTTAAACATGAGCAATTTCCTTAATGCAGCCATAACTCAAGAAAAAATGAAGGTTCTCATAAGGCGATAGAAAGTGCGCGTATAGAATGCAAAACTATAGTGTAATCCACAAGCGTAGTCAACAAAGTTGATCGATGGCCCACGAAAATTCAAACTCTAGCGGTATCCTAAATGCAGCTATAACTACACAAAAGGAGAACTTTCGCGAAAGGCAATAGAAAATATGCGTACAGAATGGACAACTACAGTGCAATCCACAATCTTAGTCACCACAGTTGATTGAGACCACAAAAACTCACACACGAGCAGTTTCCTAAGCGTGGCTATAAATCAACGAAAATGAAGGTTCATGAAAGGCAATAGAAAATACTGTTATAGAATGGACAACTATAGTGTAATCCACAAGCGTAGTCACCAAAGTTGATCGATGGGCCACGAAAAATTAAACTCGAGCAGTTTCCCAAATGCGGCTATAACACAACGAAAAATGAAGGTTCATGAAAGGTGATAGAGAATACACTTATAGAATGCACAAGTACAGTGTAATCCACAATTGTAGTCACGAAAGTTAATCGATGGCCCATGAAAAGTAAAACATGAGCGGTTTCCTAAGTGTGGCTATTAGTCAACAAAAAAATCAAGGTTTGCGAAAGGTGATAGAAAGTACGCTTATAGAATGCACAATTACAGTGTAATCCACAATTGTAGTCACAAAAGATGATCGATGGCAAAAGGTGATAGAAAATACAAGTATAGAATTCACAACCACAGTGTAATCCACAATTGTAGTTACCAAAGTTGAGCGATACCCACCAAAAATCAGACACGAGCATTTTCCTAAATGTGGCTATAACTCAAAAAAAACTGAAGGTTCATGAATGACGATTAAAAATATGCGTATAGAATGCATAACTACAATACAATCCACAATAGTAGTCACCAAAGTAGATAGATGACCCCTAAAAACTCAAAAATGAGCGGTTTCGTAAATGCTACTATAACTCAACAAAAGTTGAAGTTTTGCGAAAGGCGATGGAAAATACATGTATAGAATGCACAACTACAGTGTAATCCACAAGCGTAGTGACCAAAGTTGATCGATGGCCCATGAAAACTCAAACTCACGCGATTTCCTAAATATGGCTAAAACACAACAAAAAATGAAGGTTTGAAAAAGGCGATAAAAAATACATGTATAGGATGGACAACTACAGTGCAATCCAGAATCGTAGTTACCAAAGTTGATCCATGGCCCATGAAAACTTAAACACGAGCGGTTTCCTAAGTGTAGCTATGGAATGCACAACTACAGTGTAATCCACAATCGTAGTCACCAAAGCTGATCGATGGCCCATGAAAACTCAAACACGAATGTTTTCCTAAATGCTTAACTCAACAAAAAATGAAGGTTCATGAAAGGCAATTTAAAATATGTGTACAAAATGCACAACTACAGTACAATCCACAATCGTAGTCACCAAAGTTGATTGATGCCCCAGAAAAACTTAAACATGAGCGGTTTCCTAAATACGGCTATCAAATAATGAAGGATCGTGAAAGGCAATAAAAAATATGTGTCCAAAATGCACAACTACAGTAAAATCCACAATCATAGTCACCAAAATTTATCGATGGCCCAAAACAATTCAAACATGAGCAATTTCCTATATGCGACTATAACTCAGAAAAAAGAGAAGATTTGCGAAAGGAAATAGAAAATACGTGTATAGAATGCACAACTATAGTGTAATCCACAAGTGTAGTCACCAAAGTTGAATGATGACCCGTGAAAACTAAAACACACTTGGTTTTCCAAATATGGCTATAACTCAACCAAAAATCAAGGTTCGCAAAAGGCGATAGAAAATACGCGTATAGAATGCACAACTACAGTGTAATCCACAATCATAGTCACCAAAGTTGATTGATGGCCCACGAAAACTCAAACACAAGTGTTTTCCTAAATTCGCCTATAACTCAATAGAAAATGAACGTTCGTAAAAGGTGATTAAAAATATGCGTAGAAAATGCACAACAACAGTACACTCCACAATCATAGTCAATGATAGAAAATAGGCATACATAATGCACAACTACAGTGCAATCCACAATAGTAGTCATCAAAGTTGATTGATGGCCCATGAAAACTCAAACACGAGTGGTTTATTAAATGTAGCTATGTAACTCAATATAAAATGAAGGTTCACGAAAGATGATAGAAAATACGTATATATAATGTAAAACCATAGTGTAAACCACAAGTGTACTCACCAAAGTTGATCAATGGCCCACGAAAACTCAATCTCGAGTAGTCTCCTAAATGTGGCTATAACTCAACAAAAAATAAGGTTCCTATAAGGCTATAGAAAATATATGTACATAATGGACAACTATAGTGAAATCTGCAATCATAGTCACTTAAGTTGTTCGACGGCCCACATAAACTCAAACACGAGCGATTTCCTAAATGCAGCTATAACTCAACCAAAAATGAAGATTCGTAAAAGGCGATAGAAAAAAAGGGTATAGAATGCAAAACTACAATGTACATAAATGGCCCACGAAAACTCAAACTCGAACAGTATCCAAAATGTGGCTATAACTCAACAAAAAATGAAGGTTCGTAAAAGGCATTAGAATATACGTGTACATAATGGATAAGCAAAAAATGAAGATTCACGAAATGCGATAGACAATACACCTATAGAATGCAAAACTATAGTGTAATCCACAAGTGCAGTAACTAAAGTTGATCAATGGCCAATGAAAACACAAAATCGAGCGGTTTGCTAAATAGGACTATAATTCAACAAAATATGAAGGTCCGCAAAAGGCGATAAAAAATACAAGTTCAAAATGGACAACTATCGTGCAATCCACAATCGTAGTCCCCAAGGTTGATCGATGGCACACAAAAACTCAAACATGAGCAGTTCCTAAGTGCAACTATAACTCAAAAAAAAATGAAGGTTTACAAAAGGTAATAGACAATACGCGTATAGAATGGACAAGTACAGTGTAATCCACATTCATAGTTACCAAAGTTGATTAATGGTCCTTTAACTCAAACTCGAGCAGTTTCTTAAATGTAGCTATAAATAAACAAAAAATCAAGGTTCGCGAAAGGCGATAGAAAATACACGTACAAAATGGACAACTACAGTGCAATCCACAATCGTAGTCACCAAAGTTGATCAATGGCCTACGAAAACTAAAACACGAGCGATTTCCTAATTGCAACTTAACTCAAAGATAAATGATGATTTGTGAACAGCAATATAAAATACCCATATAAAGTGCACAAGTTAAGATTGAGTGTAATCCACAATCGTAGTCACTAAAGTTCATCGATGGCCCACGAAAACTCAAACAGGAGCATTTTCCTAAATGCGAATATAACTCAAAAAAAAATGAAGGTTCATGAAAAGTGATGAAAAATATGCATATAGAATGCACAACTACAGTACAATCCACAATCTTATTCACCAAAGTTAATTGATGGCCCACAAAAACTCAAACATGAGCGGTTTCCTAAATGTGGTTATAACATAATAAAAAATGAAGGTTCACGAGAAGTGTTATAAAATACTTGTATAAAATGCACAACTCTAGTGTAATACATAATCGTAGTCACTAAAGTTGATCAATGGCCCACGAAAATTCAAACTCAAGCGGGTTTCCTAAATGCAGCTATAACTCAACAAATAATGAAGGTTTACAGATACGATAGAAAATGCGCATAAAAAATGGACAACTATAGTGCAATCCACAATCATAGTCACCAAAGTTGATCGATGGCCTATGAAAACTAAAACACGAGCGGTTTCCTAAGTGCAGCTATAACTCAACAAAAAATGAAAGTACGCGAAAGGTGATAGAAAATACACATACAATATGGACAACTAAAGTGCAATCCACAATCGTAGTCATCAAAGTTGATCGATGGCCCACGAAAACTCAAACACAAGTAGTTTCCTAATTCTGGCTATACTAACTAAAAAATGAAGGTACACGAAATGCAATAGAAAATACGTGTATAGAATGCACAACTACAATGTAATCCACAATCATAGTCACCAAAGTTGATAAATGGCCCACGAAAACTCAAACACAAGTATTTTGCTAAATGCGGCTATAACTCAACAAAAAATCAAGGTTTGTGAAAGGCGAGTAAAAATATGCTTACAAAATGTACAACTACAAGACAATCCAGAATTGTAGTCACTAAAGTTGATTGATGGCCCACAAAAACTCAAACATGAGCAATTTCCTAAATGCGGCTATAACTCAACAAAAAATAAAGTTTCACGAAAAGTGAAAGAAAACACGTGTATAGAATGCACAACTATAGTGTAATCAACAATCGTAGTCACCAAAGTAGATCGCTGGCCCACAAAATCTCAAACACGAGCGCTTTCCTATATTGGGCTATAACTCAACAAAAAATAAAAGTTCGTGAAAGACAATAGAAAATACGCGTATAGAATGCACAAGTACGGTGTAGTCCAAAAGCTTACTCACCAAAGTTGATTGATCGATGGCCCGTGAATACTCCAACTCGAGTGGTGTCCTCAATGTGGCTATAACTGAACAAAAAATATGTGTACAGAATGCAAAACTACAGTACAATACAATATCATACTCACCATAGTTGATTGATGGCCCACAAAAACTCAAACATGAGTGGTTTCCTAAATGCGGCTATAACTGAACAAAAATGAAACTTCATGAAAGGCGATAGGAAATATGCATATAAATTCACAACTAGAGTATAATCGAAAATTGTAGTCACCAAAGTTGATTAATGGCCCAGGAACACTCAAACATGAGTGGTTTCCTAAGTGCAACTATAAATCAACGAAAAATGAAGGTTCACGAAAGGCAATAGAAAATACGTGTATAGAATGAACAATTACAATGTAATCCACAATTGTAGTCACCAAAGTTGATTGATGGCCCACAAAAAATCAAACACGAGCAGTTTCCTTAATCCGGCTATTACTCAACAAAAAATGACAGTTCACAAAAGTAGATACAAAATACAAATACAAAATAGACAACTATAGTGCAATCCAAAATCGTAGACACCAAAGGTTATCGATGGCCCATGAAAACTCAAACATGTTCGGTTTCCTGAATGCAGCTCTAACTCAAAAACAAATGAAGTTTCGCAAAAGGAAATAGAAATTACGCGTATATAATGCACAACTACAATACAATCCACAATCATAGTCACCAAAGTTGACCGATGGCCCACAAAAACTCAAAGACGAGCGGTTTCCTAAGTGGGGCTATAACTCAACGGAAAATGAAGGTTAGCGAAAAGTGATAAAAAATACACGTATAGAATGCACAACTATAGTGTAATCCACAATTGTAGTCACAAAGATTATTGATGGCCCACGAAAACTCAAAGATGAACATTTTCCTAAATACGGCTAACTCAACCAAAAATGAAGGTTCACGAAAGGAGATAGAAAATATGCATATAGAATGAATAAATATAGTACAATCCACAATCGTAGTCACCAAAGCTGATCAATGGCCCATGAAAACTCAAACATAAATGGTTTCCTAAATACAACTATAACTCAACAAAAAATGAAGGTTCACAAAATAAGATAGAAAATACACGTACAAAATGCACAACTATAGTACAATCCACCATCGTATTCACCAAAGTTGATCGATGGCCTAAGAAAACTAAAACATTAGCGGTTTCCTAAATGCGGCTATAACTCAACAAAAAATGAAGGTTCGCGAAAGACGATAGAAAATATGTGTATAGAATGAATAACTACAATGTAATCCACAATCATAGTCACCAAAGTTGATTGAGTGCCCACAAAAACTTAAATACGTGTGGTTTCCTAAATGCGGTTAAGAGTCAACAAAAACTTAAGGTTCACAAAAGGCAATAGAAAATACATGTACAAAATCAACAACTAGAGTGCAATCCACAATCGTAGTCACAAAAAATAAAGGTTCATGAAAGGCGATATAAAATACATGTATAGAATGCATAACTACAGTGTAATTCACAATCGTAGTGACCAAAGTTTATCCATATGGAATGCGCAACTACAATACAATCCAAAATCGTAGTCACCAAAGTTGATGGATGGCCCACAAAAAAACAACATTAGTAGTTTCCTAAATGCGATAGAAAATACACGTATAGAATCCAACACTACAGTGTAATCCATAATCGTAGTCATCAAAGTTGATCGATGGTTCACGAAAACTACACGAGTGTTTTCCCAAATAAGGCTATAACTCAACAAAAAATGAAGGTTCATGAAAGTAGATTAAAAATATGCATAAAGAATGCACAACTCTAGTACAATCCACAATCGTAGTCACCAAAGTTGATTGATGGCCCACAAAAACTCAAATATAAGGGGTTTCCTAAATGCGGCTATAAGTCAACAAAAAATAAAGGTTCCCGAAAGGTGATAGAAAATTCGCGTATAGAATGCTCAACTATAGTGTAATCCACAAGCATAGTCACCAAAGTTGTTCGAAGCCACACAAAAAGTCAAACATGAGTGGTTTCCCAAATGCGGCTATAACTCAACAAAAAATGAAGATTCGTGAAAGGTGATTAAACATATGCGTACAAAATGCACAACTATTGTACAATCCACAATTGTAGTCACCAAAACTGATCGATTGCCCACAAAAACTCCAAATGAGCGGTTTCCTAATTGTGGCTATAACTCAAGAAAATATGATGGTTCATGATAGGGAAAAGAAAATACGTGTATAGAGTGCACAACAATAGTGTAATACACAATCGTAGTCACCAATGTTGATTGAAGGCCCACGAAAAGTAAAACACGAGTAGTTACCTAAATGCGGATATAACTCAACAAAAAATGAATGTTGATGAAAGGAAATAGAAAATATGCATATAGAATGCATAGCTCCAATCAGCAAAGTTGATCAATGGCCCACAAAAACTCAAACTCGGTCAGATTCCTAAATGTGGCTATAACCCAATGAAAAATGAAGGTTTGCGAAAGGCAATAGAAAATACGTGTACATGATGGAAAATAGTGCAATCCACAATCATAGTCAACAAAGTGTACTGATCACCCATGTAAACTCAAACACAACTGGTTTCCTAAACACATCTATAAATCAACAAAAAATGAAGGTTCGCGAAAGGCGACAGAAAATATGTGTATAAAATGAATAACTAAAGTGTAATCGAAAAACGTAGTCACCAAAGTTGATCGATTGCCCATGAAAACTCAAACATGAGTGGTTTCCTAAGAAAAGCTATAACTCAACAAAAACTAAAGGTTTGCGAAAGCTGATAGAAAATACGCGTATAGAATGCAAAACTATAGTCTAATCCACAATCGTAGTCACAAAAGTTGATTGATGGACCAAAAAAAACTCAGACACAAATTATAGCCACATTTAGGAAAACTCCCATGTTTGAGTTTTTGTGGACCATCAATCAACTTTGGTGACTACAATTATGGATTCCACTGTCATTGTGCATTCTATACGCGTATTGTCTATTACCTTTGACGAACCTTCATTTTTCGTTGAGTTATAGCTGCATTTAGGAAATCGCTCGTGTTTGAGATTTTGTGCACCATCGATTAACTTTTCAGACTACAGTGTTGGATTGCACTGTAGTTGTCCCTTTTGTACGCATATTTTCTATCGCCTTTTGCGAACATTCATTTTTTGTTGAGTTATGGCCACATGTAGGAAACCACTCGTGTTTGAGCTATCATGGGCCATCGATCAACTTTGGTGACTAGGATTGTGGAGTACACTATAGTTTTGCATTCTATACGCATATTTTCCATCGAGCCTTTTGTGAATCTTCATTTTTTTATCAACTTTGGTCACTACGATTGTGGATTGTGGGTGATAGATCAACTTTGGTGACTATGCTTGTGAATTGTAGCCGCATTTAGGAAACCACATGAGTTTGAGTTTTTGTGGGCGATCGATCAACTTTGGTGACTATGCTTGTGAATTACACTATAGATGTGCATATTGTACGTGTACTAAATTTTTTGTGTTTGAGTTTTTGTGGGCCATTAATCAACCTCACAAGCAGTCACCAAAGTTGATCGATCACCCACAATCCACAATCATAGTGACCAAAGTTGATAAAAAAATGAAGATTCGCAAAAGGCTCGATAGAAAATATGCGTATAGAATGCAAAACTATAGTGTAATCCACAAGCATAGTCACCATAGTTGATCGATGGCCCACAAAAACTCCAACACGAGTGGTTTTGTAAGTGCAGGTGTAATCAACGAAAAAGTAAAGATTTGCAAAAGACGATAGAAAACACACGTATAGAATGTAGAACTACGGTGTAATCCACAATCGTAGTCACCAAAGTTGATTGATGGCCTAGAAAAACTCAAACATGAGCGGTTTCCTAAATGTAGCTATAACTCATATAAAAATGAAGGTTCACAAAAGGTGATAAAAAATATGCGTATATAGTGGACAACTATAGTGCAAGCCACAATCGTAGTCTGCAAAGTTGATCAATGGTCCACGAAACTTACAACATGACCAGTTTCTTAAATGTGGTATAACTCAACGAGAAATGAAGATTCAGAAAAGGAGATAGAAAATATGCATACATATTGCACAACTATAGTGCAATCCACAATCATAGTCACTAAAGTTGATTGATGGCCCATGAAAAACTCAAATACAAGCGGTTTCCTAAATACAGCAATAACTAAAAGAAAAATGAAGGTTTTTGAAAAGTGATTAAAAATATGGATACAAAATGCTCAACTATAGTACAATCCACAATCCTAGTCACAAAAGTTGATCGATGGCGTACGAAAACTCAAACTTGAGTGGCGGCAAATTCTGCTATAAGTCAACAAAAAATGAAGGTTTGTGAAAGGCGATAGAAAATACGTGCATAGAATAGAAAGCTACAGTGCAATCCACAATATGCGTATAGAATACCAACCTATAGTACAATCCACAATTGTAGTCACCAAAGTTGATCGATGGCCCACAAAAACTCAAACATGTGTGGTTTCCTAAGTGTTGCGATAACTCAACGAAAAATAAAGGTAGCGTTCATAATGTACAACCATAGTGCAATCCACAATCGTAGTCACCAAAGTTCATTGATAGTCCATGAAAACTCAAACACGAGCGATATCCTAAATGAGCTTATAACTCAACAAAAAATGAAGGTTCGTGTAAGGCCACTAAAAATATGCATACAAAATGCACAACTACAGTAAAATCCACTATTGTAGTCACGAAAGTTGATCGATAGCCCAGAAAAACTCAAACATGAGAGGTTTCCTATATGCGGCTATAAATCAACAAAAAATGAAGGTTCACGAAAAGCGATAGAAAATACAATTATAGAATGCACAACTACTGTATAATCCACAAGTGTAGTCACCAATGTTGATCGATGGCCCACAAAAACCCAAACTCGAGCGGTTTCCTAAATGCAGGTATAACTCAATAAAAATAAAGGTTCATGAAAGGTGTTAGAAAATACGCATACATAATGCACAACTATAGTGCAATCCACAATTGTAGTCAGCAGAGTTGATTGATGGCCCACAAAATCTCAAACATGAGCGGTTTCCTAAATGCGGCTATAACTCAATAAAAAATAAAGGTTCATGAAAGACAATAGAAAATACACATACATAATGGACAACTAGAGTGCAATCCACAATAATAGTCACCAAAGTTGAGGGATGTCCCACGAAAACTTAAACACGAGCAGTTTCCTAAGTGCGGCTATAACTCAACAAAAAATGAAGGTTCACAAAACGCAATAGAAAATACGTGTATAGAATGAACAAATATAGTGTAATCCACAAGCGTAGTCAACAAAGTTGATTGATGACGCAAAAAACTTAAACATGAGTGGCTTCCTAAAGGTGGCTATAAATCAACAAAAAATGAAGGTTCGCAAAAGGCATTATTAGAAAAGACATGTATAGAATACACAACTTCATTGTAATCCACAATCATAGTCAGCAAAGCTGATCAATTGCCAACGGAAACCCAAACACAAGCATTTTCCTAAATGCGGTTACAACTCAACAAAAAATGAAGGTTCGTAAAAGCAATTAAAAATATGCATACAAAATGCACAACTAAAGTACAATCCACAATCGTAGTCACCAAAGTTGATAGCTGGCCCAAAAAAACTCACACTCAATTGGTTTACTAAATGCGCCTATAACTCAACAAAACATGAAGGTTCATGAAAGGCGATTAAAAATATGTGTACATAATGCACAACTACAATACAATCCACAATCGTAGTCACCAAAGTCAATTGATGGCCACCGAAAACTCAATCTCGAGTGGTTTACTAAAATTGCCTATAAGTCAAAAAAAATGATTGTTCTCAAAAGGAGATAGAAAATATATGTATAGAATTCACTAATATAGTGTAATCCAAAATTGTACTGACCAAAGTTACTCCATGACCCACAAAAACTCAATCACGAGCGGCTTCCTAAATGCGGCTATAACTCAACAAAAAATGAATGTTTGCAAAAGGCGATAGAAAATACACGTATATAATGCACAACTACAGTGTAATCCACAAGCGTAGTCACCAAAGTTGATCGATGGCCCATGAAAACTCAAACTCGAGTGGTTTCTGAAATGTAGATATAACTGAAAAAAAATGAAGGTTTGCGAAAGGGGATAGAAAATACTACTAGAGAATGGACAGCTACAGTTTAATCCACAATCGTAGTAACCAAAGTTGATTATTGGCCCATAAAAACTCAAACATGTGCGGTTTCCTAAATGCAACTATAACTGAAAAAAATGAAGGTTCACGAAAGCCGATAGAAAATACGCGTACAATTCATAATCGTAGTCACCAAAGATGATCGATGGCCCATGAAAAATTAAACACGAGTGGTTTCCGAAGTGCGGCTATAACTCAACGAAAATTGAAGGTTCACGAAAGGTGATAGAATGGATAACTACAGTGTAATTAACAAGCGTAGTCACCAAACTTAATCGATGGCCCACAAAAACTCAAACACGAATGGTTTCCTAAGTGCGGCTATAACTCAACAAAAAATGAAGGTTTGTGAAAGCTGATAGAATGGATAACTACGGTGCAATCGACAATCGTAGTCACCAAAGATGATTGATGGCCTGTGAAAAATTAAACACGAGTGGTTTTCTAAGTGCTACTATAACTCAGCGACAAATGAAGGTTTGTGAAAGGTGATAGAATGGATAACTACAGTGTAATTAACAAGCGTAGTCACCAAACTTAATTGATGGCCCCCAAAAACTCAAACACGAATGGTTTCCTAAATGCGGCTATAACATAACAAAAAATGAAGGTTCTTAAAAGGCGATAGAAAATACACGTACAAAATGGAAAACTATAGTGTAATACAATTTCATAGTGACCAAAGTTGATCGATGGTCCACAAAATCTCAAACATGAGCAATTTCCTTAATACAGCTATAACTCAACAAAAAATGAAGGTTCCCATAAGGCGATAGAAAATACGCATATAGAATGCACAACTACAGTGTAATCCACAAGTGTATCAACAAAGTTATTAATGGCCCACAAAAACTCAAACTCGAGCGATATCCTAAATGGGGATATAACTAAACAAAAGATGAAGTTTCGAGAAAGGCAATAGAAATATGCGTACAGAATGGACAACTACAGTGCAATCAAAAATATAAGTCACCAAAGTTGATTGATGACCCACAAACACTCACACACAAGCAGTTTCCCAAGTGTGGTTATAACTCAATGAAAAATAAAGGTTCATGAAAGGCAATAAAAAATACCTGTATAGAATGCACAACTATAGTGTAAGCCACAAGCATAGTCACGAAAGTTGATTGATGGCCCACAGAAACTCAAACTCGAACAGTTTCCTAAATGTGGCTATAAAAGAACTAAAAATGAAGGTTCACGAATAGTGATAGAGAATACACTTATAGAATGCACAAGTATAGTGTAATCCACAATCATAGTCACGATCGATGGCCCACAAAAACTAAAACATGAACGGTTTCCTAAGTGTGGCTATTAGTCAATGAAAAAATGAAGGTTTGCGAAAGGTGATAGAAAATATGCTTATAGAATGCACAACTACAATGTAATCCACAATCGTAGTCATGAAAGATGATTGAATGGCCCATGAAAAGTACAAGACAAGCGGTTTCGTAAAAGTAGCAGTAACTCAACAAAAAATGAAGGTTCACAAAAGCTGATAGAAAATACGCCTATAGAATGCATAACAACAGTACAATCCACAATCGTAGTCACCAACGTTGATCGATGCCCACCAAAACTTAGACATGACCACTTTCCTAAATGCATAACTCAATGAAAACTGAAGGTTCGATAAAAATGATTAAAAATATGTGTATAGAATGCATAACTAATATGCAATACACAATAGTATTCACCAAAGTAGATTGATATATCATAAAAACTCAAAAATGAGAAGTTTTGTAAAAGCTTTTATGAAACTCAACAAAAAATGAAGGTTCGCGAAAGGTGATGGAAAATACGTGTATAGAATGCACAACTATAGTGTAGTCCACAAGCGTAGTCAACAAAGTTGATCAATGGCCCATGAAAACTCAAACTCACGCGGTTTCCTAAATACGGCTATAACAAAACAAAAAATGATGTTTCACGAAAGGCAATAGAAAATACATGTATAGGATGGACAACTACAGCGCAATCCAAAATCGTAGTCACCCAATTTAATAAATGGCCCATGAAAACTCAAACACGAGTGGTTTCCTAAGTGCAGCTATAACACAACAAAACATGAACATTTGTGAAAGGCTATAGAAAATACATGTATATAATGCACAACTACTGTGTAATCCAATATAGTAGTCACCAAAGTTGATCCATGGCCCACAAAAACTAAAAAATGAGCGGTTTCCTACATGCGGATATAACTCAACAAAAAATGAAGGTTTTCGAAATGCGATAGAAAATACATGTAGAGAATGAACAACTATAGTACAATCAATAATCGTAGTTACCAAAGTTGATCGATGGTCCACAAAAACTCAAACACGAGCGGTTTCTTAAGTGCAGCTATAACTCAATGAAAAATGAAGGTTCACGAAAAGGCGATAGAAAATATGCGTATGGAATGCACAACTATAGTACATCCACAATCGCAGTCACCAAAGCTGATCGATGGCCCACGAAAACTCAAACACGATTGTTTTCCTAAATGTTTAACTCAACAAAAAATGAAGGTTCGTGAAAGATGATTAAAAATATGCATACAAAATACACAACTAAAGTACAATCCACAATTGTAGTCACCAAAGTTGATTGATGTCCCAGAAAAACTTAAACATGAGCGGTTTCCTAAATGCGGCTATAACTCAACAAAACATGAAGTTTTGCAAAAGGAGATAGAAAAGACGCGTATAGAATACACAACTACAGTGTAATCCACAATGGTACTCACCAAAGTTGATAGATGGCCCACGAAAATTCAAACATGAGCATTTTCCTAAGTGCGGCTATAACTCAATGAAAATGAAGGTTCACAAAAGGCAATAGAAAATACGTGTACATAATGGACAACTACAATGCAATCCACAATCGTAGTCACCAAAGTTGATCGATGGCCCACAAAAACTATAACACAACTGGTTTATTAAGTGAAGCTATAATTAACAAAAAATGAAGATTTGTGAAAGGCGATAGAAAATACGCATATACAATGCACAACTACAGTGTAATTGTAATTGAACAAAAAGTGAAGGTTCATAAAAGGTGATAAAAAATAAGCATACAAAATGCACAATTATAGTACAATCCACAATCACAGTCACCAAAGTTGATCGATGGCCCACAAAAAGTTAAACATGAGTAGTTTCCTCAATGAGGCTATAACTCAACAAAAAATGAAGGTTCGCGAAAGGCTATCAGAAAATACACATATACAATGCACGACTACAATGTAATCCACAAGCGTAGTGACCAAATTTGATCGATGGCCCACGAAAACTCAAACTCAAAAGGTTTCCTAAATGCGGCTATAACTCAACAAAAAATGAAGTTTCACAAAAGGCGATAGAAAATATGCGTACATAATGCACAACTACAGTGTAATCCATAATTGTAGTAATAAAAATTCATCAATGGCGCATGAAAACTCAAACACGAGCAGTTTTCCAAGTGCAGTTATAACTCAACGAAAAATGAAGGTTCTTGAAAGGTGATAGAAAATACGCGTAGAGAATGCACAACTACAGTGTAATCCACAATCGTAGTCACCAAAGTTGATCGATTGCCCACGAAAACTCAAATACGAGCACTTTACTAAATGGGGCCTTAACAATTTTTTTTTGGTAAAATCGAAAATATGTTTTTTATACACGTGTATAGGATTTTTCATAGAAAGATTAAAACAATTTGCCTGTGTTACCTCTACTGCTTCTAATTTTCAAAAAACTCTATTTTTGTCAAGAACAATTTACTATAAAAAAAAACGGTCGATCTGGGTCTCTTTAAAACATGAGCATCTATAAAACCCATATTTTCAATTTTCCCAAAAAATACTGTTTTGTAGATTCTATTTTTGAGGGGTTTTTGCATGTTGATGAAAAAACAGATTTCGAAAAAAGGATGATATGGGTAATACTCAGAATGAGATTCTCTACAAAACCAATTTCTCAGATTTTTCGTAAAACGGATTCAAAAAAATTGCCTTTCTTACCTCTACTACTTCTACTTTTCAAAAAAATATATTTTATTCAAGAAAAACTTATTTTTTTTAAAAACGGATGAATTAGGTCTCTTCAGCACACGAGCACCTATAAAACCGATAGTTTTTATTTTCTAAAAAAAAATTGTTTCGTAGATTCTATTTTTGAGGGGTTCTTGTAGGCTGGTGAAAAATAAGTTTTTTGATAAAAGGACGATCTGGGTCTACTTAGAATACCATTCTCTACAAAACCCATTTCTCTGATTTTTCATAAAAACATTCAAAAAATTTGCCGCTATTACCTCTACTACTTCTACTTTTAAAAAATGTCTATCTTTTTCACGAACAACTAATTGTTTCAAAAAATAGACGATTAGGGTCTTTTGAGCACACAAGCACCTATAAAACTCATATTTTGATTTTTCGAATAAAAAAAAAAACTTCGTAGACTGTATTTTTGAGGAGTTTTTGCATGTTGGTGAAAAATTAGTTTTATGAAAAAAGGACGATCTGGATGTACTCAGAACGACATTCTCTATAAAACCCATTTATTAGATTTTTCACAAAAATATTCAAAAAATTTCCCTTTGTACCTCTACTGCTTCTACTTTTCAAAAAAACTATCTTTTTCAAGAACCACTTATTTCTTCAAAAAATGGATGATCTGGGTCTCTTTAGCACACGAGCACCTATAAAACCTATATTTTTTATTTTTCAAAAAAAATAGTTTCATAGATTCTATTTTTCAGGGGTTCTTGCATGTTGGTGAAAAATTAGTTTTTTGAAAAAAGGACGGTCTGAGTCTACTCAGAAATGACATCTCTACAAAACCCATTTCTTAGATATTTCATAAAAAGATTCAAAAAATTTGCCTCTATTACATCTACTGCTTCTACTTTTAAAAAAAAAATTATCTTTTTCAAGAACAACTTTTTTTTTTAAAAAACGGATGATCTGGGTCTCTTTAGCTCTTGAGCACATATAAAACCCATATTTTCAATTTTCCCAACTAAAATTGTTTCGTAGATTCAATTTTCAAAAAAATCTATCTTTTTCAAGAAATAATTATTTTTCAAAAAGATCTATCTAAATCTCTCTTCAGCACAAATAAACTCCTACATATTTTATTTCTCTCTTTCAAAAAATTGTTTGTGACTCCTATTTTAAGGGATTCTGTATGTTGGTGAAAATTAGGGTTTTCACAAAAAAGGACCATCTAGGTCTACTCAACTTACATTCTCTACAAAACCCATTTCTAAGATTTTCATAAAAAGATTCAAAAAATTTGCCTTTGTTACATTTACTTCTAGTTTTAAGAAAAAATCTATCTTTTTCAAGAGATACTTATTTTTTCAAAAAACTGACGATTTAAATCTATTCAGCACGCGAGCACCAATAAAACCCATATTTTTTTATTTTCCCAAAAGAAATTATTTTTGTATATTCTATTTTAGAGGGGTTCTTGTATGTTGGTGAAAAATTAGTTTTTAGCAAAAAGGACAATCCGTCTACTCAGTAATCCATATTCTGTTTACAAAACCCATTTCCTCTCAAATTTTTCATAAAAGCTACAAAAAGATTTTGCCTTCAAGTAATTTTACTCCTACTTTCCAAAAATATATCTTTTTCAAAACAAATCCTTATTTTTTCAAAGAACGAAGATCCGGGTCTTTTAGCACCAGTATCTATAAACACATATTTTTATTTTAGTCTTTAAAAATGTTGGTCAAAGATTAAGTTTTTCAAAAAAGGATGATCTGGGCCCCACAAGAATGACATTACCCTTTACAAAACCCATTTCTTAGATTTTCATAAAAATATTCAAAAACATTCCTCTATTACCCCCTAATGTTTTACCTTCAAAACCATTCCTTTCGCCAAAATGAACTCCGGCCTAAAGTGCCCAAACCATCTATCTCGTGGTCTCTTTAGCACATGAGAATCTATAGAAAACAATATTTTGATTTTCCAAAAAAATTGTTTCGTAGATTCTATTTTTGAGGGTTTTATGCATTTGTTGAAAAATTAGTTTTTCGAAAAAAGGACAACCTAGGTCTACTTAGAACGACATTCTCTACAAAACCCAACTTTTAGATTTTTCATAACAACATTCAAAAACTGAAAGTTGAGCGGTTTCCCAAATGTGGCTATAACTCAAAAAAAGAAGGTTCGCGAAAGGTGATAGAAAGTACACGTACAGAATGGACAACTACAGTGCAATCCACAATCGTAGTAACCAAAGTTGATTGATGGCCCACGAAAACTCAAACATGAGCAGTTTCCTAAGTGCAAATATAACTCAACGAAAAATAAAGGTTCTCGAAATGCGATAAAAAATACGTGTATAGAATGCAATACTATAGTGTAATGCACAATAGTAGTCATCAAAGTTGACTATGGCCACGAAAACTCAAAACACGAGCATTTTCCTAAATGTGGCTATAACTTAATAAAAAATGAAAGTTCGTGAAAGGCGATTAAAAATATGCATACAAAATGCGCAACTATAGTACAATCCACAATCGTAGTCATGAAAATTGATCGATCGCCAACAAAAAACCAAAAATGAGGGGTTTTCAAATTGTGGCTATAACTCAACCAAAAATGTAGCTTCTTCAAAGGCAATAGAAAGTACGCGTATAGAATGCAAAAACTACAATGTAATCCGCAAGCGTAGCCACAAAAGTTGATCAATGGCCCATGAAAACTCAAACATGAGAGGTTTCATAAGTGCGGCTATAAATCAATGAAAACATAAAGGTTTGCAAAAGGTGAAAGAAAATACTCGTATAGAAAGCACAGTTATAGTGTAATCCACAATCGTAGTCACCAAAGAAGATCAATGGCCCACGAAAACTCAAACACCAGTGGTTTCCTAACTGCGGCTATAACTACACGAAAAATGAAGGTTTGTGAAATGCGATAAGAAATAAGTTTATAGAATGAACAAGTAAAGTGTGATCCATAATTGCAGTCACCAAATTTGATCGATGGCCCACAAAAACTCAAACACGAGCAATTTCCTAAATGCGGCTAATACTCAACAAAAAATGAAGGTTCACAAAAGGAGATAGAAAATACACATACAAAATGGACAACTACAGTGCAATCCACAATCAAAGACATTTTTCAATGACCAACGAAATTTGTAACATGAGGAATTTCCTCAATGCAGCTATAACTCAACAAAAAATGAACGTTCGCGAAAGGAGATAGAAAATACACATATAAAATAAACATCTATAGTGTAATTCACAAGCGTAGTCACCAAAGTTGAACAATGGCCCATGAAAACTCAAACTTGAGCGGTTTCCTAAATGCTGCTATCACAAAACAAAAAATGAAGGTTCTTAAAAAGGTGATAGAAAATACATGTATAGAATGGACAACTACAGTGCAATCCACAATCATAGTGACCAAAGTTCATCGATCGCCCATGAAAACTCAAACACGAATGTTTCCCTAAATGTGGTTATAACTCAACAACAAATTAAGGATCATCAAAGGAAATTAAAAATATGCGTACAAAATGCACAACTAGAGTACAATCCAAAATCACAGTCACCAAAGTTTATCCATG
>VDFB02000015.1:611900769-611958971 GCA_007258455.2 Sequoia sempervirens | reverse complement strand
TATCAATATGTTTCATAAAATTCATTACTTACTTTTATTCTATGTGTGATTGATTGTGAATATGCAATATTCAACGTCATGCCGAGGAAATGACCAAAGCCTCTAACACTGGAAGAATGTGCAATAAAAAATGCAAGGAGAAGAGAATAAAAAAATTGCAGCTCGTGAAGCAAAAGAATTGCAGCCCATACAACAAGAAGTTCCCGTGCAATCTAAGAGAGATGTATAATTGGAAAAACTTTGTGGAAGGACACAAATGGATCCCCAAGTTGGAGGAACATCATCAACCATAGGTGAAGTTCAATGCACATCTCCAGTTGAAGACACACTAGCAACAACATGTGGTCTTCCAAGTACATCGGAAATTACAGCTACAATTGAAGACACACCATCAACAACATTGCATTTCAAAAGTACATCAGCAAACATGCCTCTATTTGAAGTTACTCCACAAATGACATCTTAAGTTGGAGGTACAACATTGTTTACATGTCAATCTCAAGGTATGTCATCAATTGCAACTCCGATTGAAGGTACGTAATCTATCCCCGATGTTGTGGACATTCCTAATGTTGACACAAATTTACATTTGAGAACTCCTCCTAGAGTTTTGCATAGAAAACCTAGATTTTTTATTGATATTGATTCCAATGTTTTGAAATGGATGCCTGATAAGATGTCAAAATGTACATGTCAAAGAGCTGCACAAAGGATATGGAGTTTTTTTTTGAGAAGCTAAGTGAGGGTGGAAGATGCCAACTATTTGTTGAAATGATGAGGCAACTGAAATTTAGGCCCACCATGAAGGCTCTTGGGTTTAGAGTTTCAAATGACTCAAGTGAAAATTCCATTGTAAAGAACTTAATGAGTGCATATGAGAGCATGGGTTCTACCTCACATACGAAGGATAGTTGTGCCACAAGACGTGTGATGACAACACTGTTAAGCAGTCAAACAAGGAACAAGGTGAACCTTACAAAGACTAGTAAGTCTTTGAAAATAAGTAGATCATCTCCAATGAAAGCCAAAGGAAGGTGTGAAAGATTGGAGGAACCAAATAGCAATGAGTTATGGGCATTCTCAGGTAGAGCGCCATAGAAAGATAAAAGAATTGCTCAAGGCTTGAGATCTTTAATAGTAGATTATTGGAAGGATAACACAAGGACCTCTCCCAATCAAAGAGATGTTGTAAGAAGGAGAATTGGTAGTAAAATTCGTGAGCCACATCCAAAACATTATTTGGATACCACTCAAACCCAATTTTTTGCTGATTTTGTACAAAAGTTTCCTGAAATTAAAATATGTCAAAAGTATTTTGAAATGCTAAAGCCTTTTTATGTCAAAATAAATCACACATGCACTACTTGTTGTAGAGTACATATTGAGTTTTCTAACCATTATGATGTTTATCAACGTATATGTGTAGATATGCATACTAACAATGTTTTACAGGAATGTAACATAAGGTTTCCACCCAAATCCTCAAGGGAATTCTTATCTTCCATTTTATGTGAAAGAGAGGATGGTCAAATTTTTTACAAGTCATGTTTGGATGGCACGTGTCATCATTGTGGTGGCATGCAAAATTTTCCAATTTGCCAACACATGGCTAGTACACACACAATTGGAGACAAAATTGTGGAATTTGGCAAATACAAGACAGTGGCCTACAGTCTAAAAGATGGGAAAGAAGCAAAGAAGTGTGAATTGGTTAGTGATAAGATTCCAGTAGATCAGTTTATGGGAATTTTTCATGATCAGGTGGTCAATGAGTATGCAAGGCATACACATAGAGCTCAATGGTTGGACTCATAGTTCAAGTTATGCAAGGACACATTTCCACTTCATAACATCATTTCAGTTGTCGACTTCGCAGAGAACTACACACTACATCCACAGAACAAGGTGCAATCACAATGCTACAACTCCACACAAGTTGGTATATTTGTGCATATAGAATTCATTCATGCAAATGATAGTACAGAGGATAACATGAAAGTATTGAGGGATTATCACTTTTACATAAGTGATGATCACACACATTCTATTGAGTTTGTACAAGGTTGCTTTCAGATGTTCTATGCTGATCTGGCTAGTAGGGGTATATCATTCAGTCAACATATCATATGGTTAGATAATTGTACATTGCAATTCAAGAACACCAGAATGTTTTATTGGTTGAGTAGGATGCATAGGACCAATGGTGTTCAACATATGTGGAACTTCTCAGAGGCCGGGCATGGAAAGGGGGAGCATGATGGAGCGGGTGCATGTAGAAAAAGATCCCTTGCATGAGAAGAGTTAAAGTACAAAGATAGTGTAAAGTTGATAGATGCAAGATCAATTGTCGAGTGGTGCAATCGTGCAGTGGGTCCAGGTAGTCAAGGTAATTATTTAGTTCGTAGATTTTTTCATTTAGTAGATGATACTAACATTGCAAAATATGAGGATTGTTGTACACTAATAGGATCGAGCGAGCTACACTCTTTTAGAAGCTCCAATGCAGGTACATGGATTATCCATACGTGGAAGATGACATGCTTTTCTTCTACATGTACACTTCAAGCATGGAATGATTGTGAGTCAACAAAGTGGGTTGACGAATGGGTTGTAAGAAGTCTAACCCCACTTGACACTTATCAGCTCCTGACGGCTCTACAAATCATGGAGATCCAATCATCCGTTGACTTTGATCATGTATTAGACCTTGTACAACGAGGTAATATATCTTACTTTCAGGTTTTATTTTGATGTTCATTAAATACATCTATCAAGATAAACATATCAATGCAGGGCACATATATGCAGTGATTGTAGATGAAGACAATGAAGAGGGTACAAATTATTACCTGTGTTGTTGTATCGAGGCTAAAAATAAATTGGAGGCCCCAGTTATAGATGGAGAAAACATAGAATATCCTACAGGTTTGGTGGTTGTTACTGGAACATGGCTTAGAAGGTACCCAGTTAAGAATGTTGCAATTTGGTTGTTTGAGGACTTCGACATGCATCGAAAGATTCTTCACTACTTGAACCTTGTCATCACCACCGACGTTCATTTTATCAAATATAAGGGCAGAACTACAAACAAGAACTTGTGGAAAGTGCGTGAGTCTGACCACGAGGCAATACTTGACATGATAAAGAGTAGAGCAGACCCAAATGGTTCCTTGGATTGATTGGTAAATATGCACATTGAATTTGCACAGTCATGTTATTGATCATTTCTTTATTTCAAGCGTTTAAGTTTGATTGTATATGGGTTTGCAAAATTGCATCAATGTAGATGTGAAAAATGATTGGAGTGATGGCATGTAGCCTTGGGTGTGAAAATGTGCAATTTTGAGTGAATTTGAGTGGTTTTATGGTGCAGGAGCACCTACACCTTACTTTCACAATTGGAGCATTAGGTGTGTCTAGGGAGGTTGCAAAGTTTTTTGATGTTTATTTGCTTTAATAAGGTCTATAAAAAACATTTGGTGTCTCATTGATCCATTTTTGTAAACAAGGTCGAATATGGGAAGCAATTGTCAATGATGACAAAAGGGGGTCTAAGTAGGTTCATGTTGCTTTTTATGTATTAGGTCATGTTTTAGGGTCTCATAAGGTATAATTAGACCAAAATAGGTGCTTTAAATGTATTTTAAATTCTTTAAATGTTTTGGAGGGTCTGAAGGTTTAACAAAAAAATTGAAGCATTCCATAGTTGTTTTCTTGTGAACAGCTAGGTATACCCTGTTTTGGGGTTTTCTAGCCTTAATCATATCTTCAAGACCCTTACACTGACTGTGCTCACTGTAACTAGTGTATTGGGTCTTATGGAGGATGTTTAGATGCTAGGGAGATTGATTTGTGTTGTGAGAAAGGAATAAAGTAGACCGAGGTTGCTGTTCCTGTGAGTTTTGTGTAGAAAATGCATGTAAATGGGGGTTTTGGTCTAGGGTTTGGTGGAATTTGCATGGGAGGTCATGTATTTTGAATCATTAAGCATGTATAGGGCTTTTGTAAAGTGTTCAAGTTGGTTTTGAGGTCTAAGGAGGCTTGGAAGCATCATATTCAATAAACCCTCATCAATAGTGAATAAAACAAGGGTTTTTGAGTTTCGAGTGGATTTGGCTGTACAAGTGGAATCTAATTGTGGATTTTTTGTTTTTTGGGCATTTGAATTTTTCCCCAATGTTTTAGAGGGTTTGGTGAGGGATAAAGGGTACTCTCTTTCAAAAAGAGGCCTATTTCACTATTTTTTTCCATGGTAGGGGTATTGGATCTCCATGTTGGTCCAAAAGAGTTAATGTTGGGGTTTACATATGTTTTATAGCTTTGAAATGGGTATCTGAGTCCATTTTTTTTCCATGTGTTTTGGAAGATATTGGAGTTAAAGGCCAAAAACTAGATTTGCACTAGTAAAAGGTTACATGGGTGAAAGTGAGAAAATATGTTTCTAATTGTTGTCTAACTTTGGGGAATAGTTTAAATTTCTCTAATAGGCCTTTTAATCTTGTTAGATGCCTCTTGAAGGCAGGTTGTCAATTTGGTTGAGTTTGAGACCCTGGGTCTACATCATTTTAGAGTGTGAATGGATGAAATCCTTTGGGGCAATCATTTGTGAGAGTCTTTTGAGCATGTACATACATCATATGTTATGTTTGGGGTGTTGGATGTGAGAGTTAATTGCATGGGAAGAGTGATTTTCAATAAGGTTCCTTGGAAATCCTAGGTTTGGTGGCTTCAGAGTGATGGTTTAGTGGATTGGTAGCTTGGTGAGTAGTTGGAGCTCTGAAAATTATGAAATATTAAGATTGGTAACCTATTTAGTGAATATCCATGATGTTTGACTTGATTTTAGGTGTTTGGGAAGGTGTCTCTTTGGAAAAGAGGCCTAATTGGCCTAGTTGCCCCTACAATACAGTGGGATTTTGGAGAATACATTGAAATACCCATCTCAAGGCCTCCTGTGACCTTATGACCACTTCAAACACCCTTGTTTAATCCTTCACATGCTTAATAATCCTTAATATTATGCTACCCCAAACTTCACCCACTTTTAGACTCTAAAACCTCAAATTTCCATTAAAAAATGCGCTTCTCTCAACTAGGGCTTCATGCCCAAACATACACATGACCTCCCCAGTCCTTGCAAACCTTCAAACACATCAAAACCCACCATATCTCACTAAAACCAACTAGTTCTAGCCTTCTTCAAAACAAATTCTTCAATCTGCTACTTCAACCCATGCCTTTTAGGCCTGAATTCAAGCATTTTATACTTGATTGTCATTTGAATTGTCATTAACTAAATTATATATTAACTTATATTTTTATCTTATTTTCCTCTTGCAGGAGTAGGTGTTGGAACACTTGAAGGAGTAAGAGTTGAAATACCTCAGGGAGGCAGTGTCAAAATAGCTGAAGGAGATAAAGAAAAAGAGACGCCTAAAGAGGTATGTGTTTATTTTATTTTGTGTTTGGTAAATATGTTCCTATTACAGAAAATTTTATGCTAACTTGTATCAAATTGATGTTTTTGTGTTCACCTATATAGATTGACATTGCAAAAGTTTGTATGACTGGTTCTTTGAGAGGGGCATATTCTAGGACTCATGACAGTCATGAGCATGGTACATACTGTAGGAAAACTTTGAACAAACCAACTACCCTTTTGGTAGTTGGTACATACTGGCATATTGTAGGAGTAGTTTAGGATGAGATAGACATTTTGGCATGTATATTATGAATAGTTATTAAGATGGAATATGCCACACTTTGTAAAACTTTGTTTGAGTTGGTGTTGATGCCATTTTTGTATATGGACATACACTTGATTATTGGATAATTTCATATATATAAGTTGAGAATCGAAATAATTTGTTCATCATGTGCATGTTTAAACTATTCAAAAATTTAATCTTCAGCAATGGTTAAATATCAATGTACAATATCATAAAAAATAATGGTTATATTATATAGTTGACAATCAAAAATAATGAATAATGGTTAAATTATATCATATATTGCTTAGTTATATTATGGTTAAATTATATAGTTTAAACAAATTTGAAGACAAGAACAATGGTAAAGTTTAACATTTTAACTTTAAAGTTTGAATACACATATATGTCATTGTCTTACACTACATATTTCATAATGCATTATCATTACATGTTGAAATACAAAAAATCATAGTTTTATGTTGATAAACATGGCAAAGTGATGCAGAGCAGGGTGGAAAACTTTGAACAAACCAACTACCCTTCAATCTTCCTTCCAGACACAAAACACCATTGGACAGTCATGAGCATGGTACATAAGCACTAAATCAACAATCATCTTCCAATGAAACAGTCACCAACACTCCAAAACTCAAAACCCTCACTTTTGACAAGTTTCCAAGGGGGTTTATTGAAAAACTCACCTCCAGACCTCTCCTCACCATTTTAATGCCTCCAACACCTTCAAATATGTCTGCCCTTGCTTAATTAACTCTTAGAAAGTGCTGCCCCAAATGTTTTTGGTGTAGGAGCACCTACACCTCAACCTTCATTTTGGATTCTTTAATGGCGAATAGGTTAGAAAGAGTATTTTTGAGTCTTTTGAGTTTTTTTCATCTTCAATAAGGTCTAATAAGACCATTGGATAGGTTCTAGGTTGAGTTTTTGAGTTTTGAGTCAAAATGTGCAACAATGCAATCTTGCACTAAAAGTTGCTTTGGTAGCCTTTGAAGGAAAACACATGAATTTGTATGTAAGTGTGCATGGTTTGGGGTCTTGAAAATGTAATAAGGCTGTTTCAAGGTTATTTTAATGGTTTTTGTGGTCATAGGTCTTTAGGATTGAAATTTGCTCCAAAATTGCAAAGTTGTCATGTTGTAAGTTGGTGTAATTTCACCATAATGATGTAATTTCACTAACCAAATGTTCCCTCTTTTAAAAAATAAGTTGAGGGCCATTGGGGAAGGTGGGATAATGTTTAAAAATTCTCCCTTGGGTCGAGGCTGGGCTGTTGGCATTTTTTGAAGTTTTGAAGCATTTAATAAAAAGAAAACTCTATTTTTCCAGCTTTTGCAGCGTTTTTTACTGTTCTTTTGTTTGGAACGGACTGATACATAACTGTACAACATCCAAACTTTCATGGTTTGATAGAGGTAAGATATAGATTCATTTTGGCGGTGATTTGGCTTGATTTCATTAAGAATTAAGCAAGTTACATCAATTTTAGTGAAAGAGGGTTTGAAACCCTACCAAACAAGGGTTTGGTCACCAAAATTGTCATAATTCCCATTTTGACCATGGGAAAAATGTAAAAATTGGTGTAATGTTAGGTTTAGGGCCCTTCTTCATGCTTCAATTTGTTTCAGAGTGAAAGATAGAGGTTTGCAAAAATTATCTGATGCCCTAGGTCAGTTTTTCCCTTGTAAATGTATGAAAATGGTCTTTAGAATGCACTTTTCATAGTTTTATGTGTATTTGTGCAATACTAATGGATGAAAAGAATGAAACAGGTATTGGGGAACCTGTTGGAGTCTTTTAAAGGAATTAGGGGTGTTGGGGTGTGCCTTGACAAGTTGAAAGCTTCCTTGTACAAGCCTAGTTAAGCCTTGTTTATGGCTTGTAAATCAATCTTTTGATACATTTGTTTTGGGTGTTTGATCCTGTGCTTTTGGGAACTTGTGGAGGATACTGTTAGGAGTATAAAACCATGTTTCATTTTCTGGTTAATTCCTTTAATCAGTTTTTATTTTGACTGTCCTATTGGTGAATGTTGCAAAGTTGCATGGGCTTGTGTAGGAGCGATGGAATCTAATGGATGTTTTTGGGTGCAAGGTCTATTTTTTTGGTCATGTTGTGTTGTGTGAAGAATGTTTACATCATCCCAAAGTCCTTTTGATATGTTTGGTTGTGTGAGTCAAGTTGAGTGGTCAAGTTGCATTGTTTTAGGTGTAAAATCATGAGGGTTTATTGAATCTAATGCTTCCACAATCTCCCAGGCCCTAAAATCAACTCAAACATTGTCCATTAACCCCATACATGCTTAAAAGCTCAAAATAAACAAGACTCCCATACAGATTTTGTCAAACCCTAGACTGAAACCCCTTTATTCACATGCATTTCTCCACAAAACACTCAGGAACAACAAATATATCTTCTTTATTCCTCTCCCTACACTCTAGTCATGCATCCTATATGTAAACTAGACTCCATAGGGCCCCTTACCAACCAATTTTGCAACTAAATTTCAAATTCTTAATGACCGTTGGGAACATAAAGACACCTTTACAAGTTTGTTAAAATCACTTTTCCATACATGGCAATGTTTTAACTCTTTGACCTTTAAATACATTGTAATCACCTATGACTCCTATAAAACCATACTAATGGCTTAAAAACAACTTTATTACATTGACAAGACCCCATCCTTATACAAACTTACTAAATTTCCATCAAAGGCTACAAAGATTCTTATGTGCAAGAACACCATTTTTCCCACATTTTGACTCCAAAACCCAAAAACTCAACCTATAACATAACTAATGGTCTTATTAGACCTTTTCCATGACTAAAAGACTCAAAACATTCATTGTGAACCTACTGATCAGCATTTAACATCAAATGAACATAATTGGAGGATGAGGTGTAGGTGCTCTTGCACCAATTTAGGCCTAGGAGGGATAGCTTGAAGTAGCAGATTAAAGCAATAGTTTGGAAGAATGTTAGAACCTGGTTGTTTCAGTGTTATCAGGTGGAGTTTGATGTGATAGAAGGTCTACAAAGGCATGGTAGGTCATTTGGATGTTTGGGCTTGGTGCAAGAGCACCAACCTTCTCTCTATTTTCCATGAAAAGTTTGATAGGTAGTGTGTGTGTTAGGGTATTTATGTTGAGTCCACAAATTCAAATAAGGCCCTAAGTGACCATTCTATGGTACTTGGTCAACCTTGAGGGGCTTATGTATTGATTTTGTAATGATTGTAAATCAAATGGAAAGAAGTGCCAAAGTTGTCAAGGTGGTGTCAAGGGTGGTAGTATATTGTTTTCTTTGAATAAGACATGGTTTTTAGGTGAAAAAGGTCTCATTAGATCCATTGTAATAGATTAGGTGATTAAAAGGGTCAAAAAGAGCAAACATTGCAAAGCATGTAATGATGTTATTAAATTGGGTAAAAGATGAAATTGTGATCTCCAACGACAATAAGTGGTTTAAATTTCAGTTGGGAGGGAAGTTGGTAATTGGTTGAAGAGGATAAGCCTTTAAAAAGGTATGAGGACACTATTTGTAATGTTGGCTCGAAGTTTAAGGTATTGGCAATAAGAAAATTTTGAGTTTTCTGCATTTTTTGTGTTTCTTTCACATTTTGCAGACTTGTAGGAGCCATACAGTCTGACATTTGTAATGTAATCTTTCATTTCTTGTGGAGGAATGTGTTAGCCTTATTTTGCATAAGGTTTGAAAGAATTTAATAAAGATTTGTTGAAGAAATCATTGTTTTCCTATGACAGGCCCAGAGCACCTTATTGAGGGTTTTGTGATAAAAAACATGTCTTAAAGGGCCCTTACACTAACTATATTTGTTGTAAGTAATGGGCCCTAGGGAGTCTGATTAAGTTGTAGGTTGCATGATTAGAGTTGTGGGGAAGGAACAAAGGAGATAATTCTACTGTCCTATTTATTTTTGTTAAAGAAAACACATGAAAATGGAGCCCTTAGCCTAGGGTTTGTGAAAATCAATAAGAGTGTGGAGTTTTTTTCAACTTTTGAGCACATAGGGGTCAGAATACACATTTTTGAGTCGGTGGCATGGTATGGGAGGTTGTGCAAGTGGGATTTTGAATAAACCCTCTTGGTTTGGCATGAAATTGATGGTTTTGTGGTTTGCCATGTTGGAAGGGTTAACCCTAGGAAAAAATTGTGGTTTTAGAGGTTTGAGGGCATAGGAATGCTGCCCCAAGGTTTCAAGGGCCTGTGAGAAGTTTAAAGATATGTTGCTTTGTAATTTAGGACTAATAAGCCTAAACAGGTCAACGTAGAAGGGGTGATTTTAGGAGGTTGGTCCAAAAGACTTATTTCTAAATTTGGAATATGTGTTACAACTCTGAAATGGATGTCTGAAACCATCATATATTTGTCAAGTGTCTTGGAGAGTATTTGAGTAAAAGGCCAAAAATTGAGTTTGTACTACTACTAGGATTCATGTGTGAAATTGAGAAAAGGTGCTTCCGATTGTTGTCTAACTTGCAAGATTGTTTGAATTGATTTAAAAGACCATTTTAATCTTCTTAGATTCCTCTTGAAGGTGATTTTTCAATTTGATTGAGTTTGAGCCTCCTAGTCTACTGGATCCCTTAAGAGTTTGAAGTGCAAAATGACTACAAACTTCAACATAAAATTACTCAGACACTGTGAGGATTAGAAACTTATCGTTAGAGCCTATGGGATCATGTTGTGCCCCTCTACAATAAAATCTCTTTTTTTTGGCTATCTAGGAGGCGTTTTCTTGTGGCGGCGAGATTTCTCTTGGGGAAAAAGTTGTCAAATGAAAGTAGTGAAAAGTTGCAAAGTGGTGCAACTTTCGTTTTGCAATTCGTCTAACCAAAATAATGCTCCAATGCATCTGAGTGGGTATGTTTATGCTAGGAATGGTCCTCTTTCACACCCAAACGCGTCAAATCACTTTGAGCTACATTCAATTGGCTGAATCCCTTAAGAGTTTGAAGTGCAAAATGGCTGCCAACTTCAGCATGATGTTACTCAAACAATGTGAGGCTTAGAAAATTCTCATAAGATCCTATGGGATTGTGTTGTTCCCCTCTAAAATAACCTCTCAATTTTTGCTATCTCAGAGGCGTTTTCCTGTGTCGGCGAGATTTCTCTTGGGGAAAAAGTTGTCAAATGCAAGTAGTGAAAAGTTGCAAAGTGGTGCAACTTTCATTTTGCAACTCGTGAGACCAAAATAACTATTCAACACATCCAAGTGGGTAATTTTATGCTAGGAATGGTCATCTTTCACACCCAAACAAGCCGAATCGCTCTGAGCTACGTTCAACCGGCTAAATCCCTTAAGAGTTCAAAGTGTAAAATGGCTGCAAACTTCAACATGACGTTACTTGGACACCATGAGGCCTAGAAAATTCTTGTTAGAGCCTGTGAAATTGTGTTGTACTCCTCTACAATAATGTCTCTCAGTTTTTGCTATCTTAGAGGTGTTTACCTATGGCGGCGAGATTTCTCTTTGCAAAAAAGTTGTCAAATGCAAATAGTGAAAAGTTGCAAAGTGGTGCAACTTTCGTTCTGCAATTTGTGTGACCAAAATAACTATTCCAACGCATCTGAGTGGGTATTTTTACACTAGGAATGGTCCTCTTTCACACCTAAATGCGCCAAATCACTTCGTGCTACGTTCAACCAACTGAATCCCTTAAGAGTCCAAAGTGCAAAATGGCTGCAAACTTCAACATGATGTTACTTGGACACCATGAGACTTAGAAACTTCTCCTTAGAGCCTATCGAATTATGTTGTGCCCATCTACAATAACCTCTCTTGGTTTTTTCTATCTTGGAAGCTTTTTCTTGTGGCAGCGAGATTTCACTTGGAGAAAAAGTTGTCAAATGCAAGTAGTGAAAAGTTGCAAAGTGGTGCAACTTTCGTTCTGCAATTCGTGTGATGAAACTAACTATTCAAAAACATCTAAGTGGGTACGTTTATGCTAGGCATGGTCCTCTTTCACACACAAATGCGTCGAATCGCTCCAAGCTATGTTCAACTAGCTGAATCCCTTAAGAGTCCAAAGTCCAAAATGGCTGCAAACTTCAGCATGACGTTACTAAGACACTATAAGGCTTAGAAAATTATCTTCAGAGCCTATGGAATCATGTTGTACCCCTCTATAATAACCTCACTCGGTTTTTTCTATTTGGAAGGCATTTTCCTGTGGCGACGAGATTTCTCTTAGAGAAAAAGTTGTTAAATGCAAGTAGTGAAAAGTTGCAAAGTGGTGTAACTTTCATTATGCAACTCGTCTAACCAAACTAACTATTCCAACACATCCGAGTGGGTACGTTTAGGTTAGGAATGGTCCTCTTTTTCACCCAAACGCACCGAATCACTCCGAACTACATTTAACCGGTTGAATCTCTTAAGAGTTCAAAGTGCAAAATGACTGCAAACTTCAACATGACATTACTCAAACAAAATGAGGCTTAGAAACTTCTAATTAGAGCCTATGTAATCATGTTCCATTATACAAAAAAATCTCTTAGTTTTTTCTATCTCGGAGGCATTTTCCTCTGGCAGCTAGATTTCTCTTGGGGAAAAAGTTGTCAAATGCAAGTAGTGAAAAGTTGCAAAGTGGTGCAACTTTTGTTCTGCAACTTGCATGATCAAACTAACCATTCCAAAACATCTGAGTGGGTATGTTTATGCTAGGAATATTCCTCTTTTGCATGCAAATGCGCCAAATCGCTCCAAGCTACATTCAACCGACTAAATCCCTTAAGAGTCCGAAGTGCAAAATGGTTGCAAACTTCAGCATGACATTACTCAGACACCATGAGGCTTAGAAACTTCTCATCAAATCCTATAGGATCATTTTGTGCCCCTCTACAATAACCTCTCTCAGTTTTTGCTATCTCAGAGGATTTTTCCTATGGCGGTGAGATTTCTCTTGGGGAAGAAGTTGTCAAATGCAAGTAGTGAAGAGTTGCAAAGTGGTGCAACTTTCGTTCTGTAACTCATGTGACCAAAATAACTATTCCAACTCATTTGAGTGGGTATTTTTACGCTAGCAATGGTCATCTTTCACACCCAAATGCACCGAATCACTCTGAGCTATGTTCAACCGGCTGAATCCCTTAAGAGTCTAAAGTGCAAAATGACTGCAAACTTCAGCATGACATTACTCGAACACCGTGAGGCTTAGAAACTTCTCGTCAAATCCTATGGAATTGTGTTGTTCCCCTCTACAATAACCTATCTCAATTTTTTCTATCTCAGAGGGGTTTTCCTATGGTGGCGAGATTTCACTTGAGGAAAAAGTTGTCAAATGCAAGTAGTGAAAAGTTGCAAAGTGGTGCAACTTTTGTTCTGCAGCTCATGTAACCAAACTAACTATTCCAACGTGTCCGAGTGGGTATTTTTATGCTAGGAATGGTCCTCTTTCACACCCAAACATGATGAATCTCTCTGAGCTACATTCAACCAGCTGAATCCCTTAAGAATCTGAAGTGCAAAATGGCTGCAAACTTCAACATGATGTTACTTGGACACCGTGAGGCTTAGAAACTTCTTGTCAGAGCCTATGGGATCGTGTTGTGCCCCTGTACAATAAAATCTCTTGGTTTTTGCTATATCAGAGGTTTTTTCTTGTGGCGGTGAGATTTCACTTGGGAAAAAAGTTGTCAAATGCAAGTAGTGAAAAGTTGTAAAGTGGTGCAACTTTTGTTCTGCAACTCATCTGACTAAACTAATTGTTCCAATGCTTTCAAGTGGGTACGTTTATGCTAGGCATGGTCCTCTTTCACACCCAAACGCGTTGAATCGCTTTGAGCTACATTCAACCAACTAAATCCCTTAAGAGTCTGAAGTGAAAAATGGCTACAAATTTTAGCATGACGTTACTCGAGCACCATGAGGCTTAGAAACTTCTCGTCAGATCCTGTGGGATCGTGTTGTACCCCTCTACAATAAAATATCTTTGTTTTGGCTATCTTGGAGGTGTTTTCCTATTGCAGTGAGATTTCTCGTGGGGAAAAAGTTGTCAAATGCAAGTAGTGGAAAGTTGCAAAGTGGTGCAAATTTTGTTCTGCAACTCGTGTGACCAAACTAACTATTCTAATGCATCTAATTGGGTACGCTTAAACTAGGCATAGTCCTCTTTCGTACCCAAACATGCTGAATCACTCCGAGCTATGTTCAACCAGTTGAATCCCTTAAGAGTCTGAAGTGCAAAATGGCTACAAATTTCAACATGACGATACTCAGACACCGTGTGCTTAGAAACTTCTCGTTTGAGCCTATGGGATCATGTTGTTCCCCTCTACAATAACCTCTCTTGATTTTCGCTTGGAAGGAAAATCAACATGTCTAAGTCAAGAGCAAGTCTGCCATGCCCATGGTGAAGGAAAATGTTGAAGATGATGGAAAATCCACTTGGGAAAGAAAATATATGTCCAAACTACTATCAATTCCATCCTTGGTTTGAATAATGCTTGTCCAAGACAAAGGTAACGCCTGCCCAACTCAAAGCATACATGGAAAAAATAACGTAAAGTCATGCCAACTCAAAGCATACATGGAAAAGAGAACTTAAAGTCCATCCCAAGCTGAAAATAGGAGTTGGAAAACATATCTTGAAGTCCGCCTTAGGCCAAGATCAAAGGGGACATCCAACATGCTGAGATGGTGCCTCGTCATCTTCTAACCAATCAAATTGTTCCAAGCTAGCATGTCTAAGTTTAATGAACCTGACACTTCATAATGCAACAAATTTTTATTGTTGGTTTATATTTAGCAGAAGGACAAGTGTTCCCAAATGTAATTTTCTCCTTGGTCGAGAGGTAGTTAGTTGTGAAAAACCCTAATTAGGGTTTTATTTTGTAATCTTGGTCATTGATTCAAAATCAATCTTGGCCATTGAATTATATTCGAGGAGCCTATAAATTGAGCTCACCCCTCATTTGTAAAACATGGGAGCATCCATCGCATACTACCAGTTCACTACCTTGTCTATGCTTTTTCTTACTATTATGCTTTGATAGATTTTTTCCAAGCATCCATAGCTTGTCTAAAAGCACTTGTTGTAGGCTCTTAGCCATAGTAGAAAGATAGTGAACTATTTGATAAAATTATTTGGTAGACATGTTGAAAAATGTGGTAGCATAGACAAGGTAGTAATCTATTTAAAAAATTGCCTCAAAGAAATGTGGTCTCATGTTGATAGAATGCCATGACAATCCAGGGAATTTGCTTGTCATGGCATTCCATCACCATAAGAACCCATTCCTTTGAGGCATTTTTTCAAATAGTTCGCTAGCTTGTCTATGCTATTGCTTCTTATTATGCTTTGATAGATTTTTTCCAAGCATCCATAGCTTGTTTGCAAGCGCCTATTTTAGGCTTTTAGCCATAGCAGCAAGGCAGTGAATTGTTTGGTAAAATGCTTTGGTAAACATGTACGAAAAATGTGGTAGCATAGACAAGGAAATGAATTGTTTGAAAAAATTCCTCAAAGAAACATGGTCTCATGGTGATGGAATGGCATGAAAATCCATAGAAATTTGCATGTCATGGCATTCCATCACCATGAGACCACATTTATTTTAGGCAATTTTTTCAAGTAGTTCATTGCCTTGTCCATAGTATTGCTTGCTATTATGCTTTTGATAAATTTTTTCCAAGCATCCATAGCTTGTTCGAAAGCACTTGTTTTATGATTTTAGCCATAACAACAAGCCAATGAACTGTTTGACAAAATAATTTGGTAGACATGTATGGAAATTGTGGTAACATAGACAAGGTAGTGAACTATTTGATAAAATATGTCAAAGAAATCTGGCCTCATAGAATTCCATTATAACAAAATGCAATTGGAAGTTGCTCCTACTTATTAGTTATGCAATGTGAAGTAATTGCATAACTGCTTAGGTTGACTTTGTAAAAACTATATTGTAATTGAAATTTTGTCATCTATCAGCATCTAGTTATTAGTTATGCAGTGTGAAGTAATGCTTTGACTTTGAAAGATGTGCAATAAAATGTAATCAATGATATGAATATAAACAACAAAAAAATACGTTTTATAATTCATTAGTTAAAATATTTATTTTATTTGCTCTCTATATCTCTATATGCTATGGAAATACCTTTCAATTTCAAAATAAATAGATTTTATCGCTTATTCTACAATTTTTTACATTTTTTTATATATGATTTTTTCTCAACTTTTAAAAAAACTCTTATACTTTTGGTTTGTCAAAATTTTCCCCAAAATATTTTTGCTGCTATGCATTCAAATTATGAATTATACACATGAATACATGCACTATACATGAAGTATACATGTGAATAAGTGAAGCATACATGCAAATAAGTGAGGTACAAGTAATTGAAGCATTCCAAAGGATACAAACCACCAGGAATGGGGCTTATTTACATAATACACTTTAGATGGAACTTATTGAGCAATCGACAATAATTAATTAAGCATTAGATGTAAAGAAAATCCATGTCTACAACATTTAAGCATATGATTTACACAATACACATGATAACATCATTCAAGAATGGCAATAGCAAAATAATATTTTTTTAATAAAAAATCCATAAGGTATATACAATGATATATATTGATAAAAGTATATAGAATATATCCAAAAAATCCATATAGGCTTAGTACAAAGGAGCCATATTATGGACATCAAATGCCACGTATATATCACTCGTACAAAACATATGTCCCAAAATGCCACATAGGCATACAACAAATGACCCTAATACAATCATTTCCCTCTAGGGGAAGGAAATAGATCCTTTGCTGCCTTTGAAATTTGGTTGGATGGAGTGACTGTTGGTTCTCTGGTCTTTCGCACATGCTTGCTAGTCCTCCTCTCTTCACTCTAGACCTTCAACTGATACCATAAAATGTAAAGGTGTTAATACACATAAATTGAATTTTGGAACGAAATATAGTAAAATATAATCACTTCCCACATACAGATAGTTATCATTCACATTTAAATCATTACTACATCCACGATCTGTAGTGACAACCACTTGTAGAAACCATCAAGATAGAAAGTAAGCTACACAAAAGTATCATAATTTTTTTCTATAATAGACCATAAAAGAGAAAATATAATGTCAAATCGACATATCTATTGCATACCTCTCTCAATGGATCAAAACTAGCTATTGCTACAACAACTCCATGGTCCATTATGCCACCAACATCACCAGGGCTGTCTGATGTCAACATCCACAAATGGTAAATGAAAGAGTAAATGGTAGGGTGAACTATTAAATGTTAATGGGATGGGATTAGGAAGGAATAAAGGAATAAAAAGTGAATAAGGAGAACATAATGTGACACGATCAAGGAATACAAAATGCAATGTTTGTGTTTCTCATCAATTTTTTAGATTTGTAAATGAAAAATTATGAAAACTAGCTAACATTTTTTTAAAACACCATTATTGAATAAAGGCTACATGAGTGTAAGGTCCTTGAGGAAATGAATTGCAATGTGTGGAGTTTGAAGGTCCACCAGGAAACTGTTTGAAATCCAAAGCATGTTATGAGACAAACATTCAAATATAAAATTCAATTGTTTAAATGCAATAATAATATCTTTAATACGAGTTGCATACCTATGGAATCAACGTCGAGAACGAATAAGGGTCTGTAGGAATGGGGCACATCTCATGAACACTCCGACCTTGAGATTTCATCAAATCAAAATTCTACTAATTTACTTATTCTTAAATTTCAAAATATAATTTAATAAACACCATTAAATGAACTTGCTGAATTTTACTTGATTGTCAATGTCGAATGTATCATTCAACAAATAATCTGTGAAAGCCATTGCCTCTACAAATGATGTAGGTTGTGTAGCTGCATCCCGAGCACTCTGATAATCGTATGTACAAACTGCACCACAAGCGCCACAATGGTGGGGTGGAGCTCTGGGCCTACACATCTCCTCCACACCAGGCTCTATTAGAGGCCTCGTACACTGTAAAATGGTCTGGGTGAGTGAGCCAATCGACTCCAGTGTGTCCACCTCTACACTATCCTTAACAATGGAAGGAATGACGGCATGCTCCACCATGGGTTTGGCCAAGGGTTTTGGTGCCAACTGTGGATTACGTCGTGCAACAAGTCTATCATGTGTGGAGCCCCCACCTCTACCTTAAAAGTCTAAGATGTTAAAATAATTTGGCATCTTATTGAGGATAAACTCACAATACAGTTTCCTCAAAAAGTATTGTGGTACCTCATGGTTATTGCATGGAGGTTGGTCAAATACCATCCACCACCACTCCCAAAATATATTTTTAATTAACTCATGTTGGAACCAATGGATGGAGAACCTTCTACATGTATGAGACAAAGGTGCGTTGATTTTTGGGTCTGTAAATAGGGCACACAAGTCGGATTTGCTAATTTTTATTTTTTTAACATCTGCATATGACAAACTTCTAGCATAATATTATCTCATCTCATGCCTCTTATTTGACCAAAAATTTATTTTCTCGCTCATTTCTCGTACATGAGATACAATTGACTTCAATCATTCAACAATCCCTCTCCTATAAGGGTGGGTTTCGACATGCTTAGTTAATCTTCCAATTATATGTTCAATGTCTCTTTTATTGTTTTCAATTTGATTTAGAATATTTTCTTGTGTTTCTTGAGGATGCGTATGAATTGATGGAGGGGTTTCAAGTTGTTCTTGAATAGGAGGCTCTTCCTGAGGGGGTGACTGTTAATTCTCAAAGTTTCAAGGTGGAGATTCATTCTGTGATAATTAGAACAATTTTTTTTTATAAAAACCTATTTCAATCAACATTCTAAATCAATTTCAAAATAAATTGAATAAAAATACATACCTCTTCACAATATTGGACGTCTTTGATGTGTTGGCGATATCCTCGTGAAAGATCTAGCAAGCTAACGATGCAAATAATGGATGATATTTGGCGAGCGTGAGTTGCAGACCTCCAATCCTCCAAGCCAAGTTGCGGGTTGAAGACAAATGAGGGTTTGAAATATGATTTGGGATTTTTATTTTGATTTTCCATTTGGTGTGCGCCAAATGGCCAATTTTGGCCTTTTTTTGCAATTTTTTACAATTTGGCACCTAAATTGTGTCATAGATTGCTGCACTTACCCATAAGTGGTATTCACCTTAGGACTACATTTTATTATCAACATTTGATTCCATTGTTGGGATCCTAGTTTGTATTGTATAATAAAGATAATTATAGAAACACAAAATAAATGTAAGGGTGTAGAATACCACAAGAACATGAATATTAATGATAGTTATTATAGTAATTGAAATAGGTAGTAACATCCACTAGGTCCTATCTTGTAAGAGGGGTTAGAAACCTAGTGGTTAAAAAAGAAATGGGGGAATCCTAAAAGGTTGCAACCACTAAAGTCAAGTCTAGAGTGAGCCATAAATGATGATTACAAGAATGAATGAAAATCTAAAGAAAAAATACCTATATAAAAGCAGAGAACAAAATATTTAAAGGAATATTTTAAGGAGATTAAAGTGACTTATATGATGAAAATTGAAGGATAAAGATTTTTGAAACAAATCCAAGAAAGAAATGAATGAAACCATAGAAAAAAGAAGAAGTCCAATAAAGCCTCAATAGAGTGCGCTAGAATGGTTGTTGCTAAAAATAATTAGAATATATGAATAAAGGTATATAGTCACTATGCCACTCAAATAACAAGGAAGAATTTGAATAAATAAATATCCACATAAAAATATAACACAAGAAAATTTGATAAAATTTGTTGACAAAGTATGTGAATATTATTAATTTTAAGAATCAATTTAGAAAGGGATTAAAATCAATAGTTCTTGGGTAGAAATACAAGTAGTAGTGCTCCACAAGATGAATTCCTAACACTAGATCATAGTAGGAAGGATGCATTGTAAATAGAAATTTTAACACGGAATCCATATTTTGAGCAAGATCTATTTAACATTAAGGCTAATTTAATAAATAATTTGAAGGACCACTAACATTAGTTTCAAAACTAAAATATTTAAATTTGAAAGAAGAATACTTAGAAAACCTAGTAAGTAAATTATGTATACTTTTGTAAAGGATAGTATTTTTAAAAATTAAAATATTAAGAAAAAAATGCAAAAAGGGAGGATATAAGGTAATCATACAATTGGATGTTAAATTGGATGGAAATACAGTTAATAATGATCAATTAAAATTAGGATAAAATATGAATATTATACCTAAATAAATTTGAGAGGCATTTAGAAAACTATAACTCTATCAAACACCATATGATATATCTTTATTGGATGAAACATAAATATATTCAATTGGTACATAGTAAAATTTTCAAGTTAATTTGATGGTAATTTAAATATTAAATTTTATTTAAAATTTGTTGAAATGTATGAAGGGTTAAAATAAATCTTTAAAATCATAAGAGATATATCTTGATTTTTTAGAATGTAATTCAGTTAAAATCTAATTGTATTCCTTAGAAGATAGTGTCTAGTAACAATTCTTCTTGATCTCTCTAATTCAACAAATCTTCTTGATCTCTTTATAATTATAAAATGAAAGTAGAATAATAATAGTGAATAACAACCATTACTTTTAAAGTTCACATACAATAAAAATCTTAAAGTTACTATTAAATTGAAAAATAAGTTTCAAAATATTCAAAAAAATAAAATTAAAAACATCTTAAAAATCATTTATACTCTATACTCTATCTTTTAAAAATATTTTAAATTAATATATATAGAAAATGTAATAAAAAATTAAAAATATAAATTTAAAATATTTTTAAAAGATAGAGTATATATATTACATTTTCTTTTTATATCTTTAATTTTTTATTACATTTTCTATATATATTAATTTAAAATATTTTAAAAAGATAGAGTATTAAGGAATACAATCATTACTTTTAAAGTTCACATACAATAAAAAAATCTTAAAGTTACTATTAAATTGAAAAATAAATTTCAAAATTGATATTAAAAAAATTAAAAACATCTTAAAAAATCATTTATATTCTATCTTTTAAAAATATTTTAAATTAATATATAGAAAATATAATAAAAAGACTAAAGATGTAAATTATAAATTGCAATACTATATTAATGATATAGATTCTATGTTATAAATTAAAATATTATATAATCTTTGCTATTTATTAATAATTTAAAATGATTAATTAAATTTGAAAATTGTAAAATATGATTTAAAACTGAGAAAAAAGGTCCAAAGACCATTAAATTTGCAGGGCTTTTTGCAACCTGAACTCTGACAGTGTGATTTCCAATAATCGAACCATATTCACGCCTATACAACTGACAACTGGTCTTTTTTTGTACTGCCAAATATTTGAATGATCCTGCGTTTCAACTTGGCAGATTTTGCCCTGACAATTGCTGATCGTGTGCTACCGACGACGGCAGAACAACACATTGTAACTCCAACAGTGAATGTGAAACAAAACGGAAAATAAAAAAGACCAAAATACATTGACCGGTACTTAAGCCCGACCGCAATTTATAAGAAAGAGGACATATATTGACAACACTTATGAAATATAAGCGATCTACAATACTCCATAAACCGGAAGAAGCTGCAGGAATTGAATGATCTTAAACTATTTGTATTAACAAAGATGAGACAAGAAACCTTAATTAAAGCTAACCATTTTAAGAATAATGGCATGCTGACAGGATTAACAATACGTGCAAAATAGAATATCAATGAGATCTCAAGACACAATAAAAAATAAGAAGCGGAAGGAATGGGAGTATTACCACTTATTATTTAATAATTCCTAATCTAGACAGATTTATGAATGTCGTTTCCTGAGATCTTCCAATGAGAACTACATGCATGCAGACACAAATTTGAGTAGATTATCACGAGCCTTGAATGGTAGCTTTTATGAAGTGAGCTATACATTGATGTCATGAAATTGCGGTTGCAGCCATCCTGATAATTTCTTTCCCAATCATATAGATAATAACTCAGAGCGCTTTAAATCAAATAAAGAGATAGCCAGTTGAAAACTGAAGTTACACGAAAGCAAATCTGATTATCAACAAGTCTTGAATCACTTTTTTCGGATTAAAGCCCGAGAACGAAGGTGTTACTATAATACACATGTTCCATTATGCTCCACTGTGCAAGGGTGACGTTATTGCAAAAGGCAAATTCCACGACTAGACCGAACTCGCGACTTATGAGGATATGTAACGCCGCGGAGGGAAATTGCACCAACAATGCTTGATTTGAAAAGACACCAACATTCCTACGTTGTAAAAAGAAACAACAGTGCAGATCCCTTAAAACATTATTTATGCTTGCAAATCAAGAGTAATGATATCTAATCAAAAGACACTTAACTTATATGCTTGGAAGGGCGGATTTTCTTCCTATTTTAGAATGACAAGATAAGGGATTTAATTCGGACTAAAATGAAGGCTACACCTAGCTGTGTACTAAGGGCCGGCTTAACCGGCACACTCTAAGCGCTCACTGCTTAGGTGCCCGGGCCTGTTCCCCTGACATTTCCGTACCTATCACATCAACGTTTCCGCTTTTTAGAAAGTCCGTTTCCATAAACTCTGTTCAGGCCGTTTTCACGTTTAGAGTTTTTTGTTTTACTCCCACATTCCATGCAGAATAAAATACCATGGAAGCTTTACCTATAAATACTCCGCCAAGTGACAGTATAGAGTAATTTAAAACAGAACTGTACGCTAGAGTATAGCACAAATATTTTAAAACAGAACTGGGCGCTTGTGTGTAGGAGATAAATTATGTGTAAGGGTAGTTTAAATAAAGATGCCAATAAGGTATTTAAATAATTAATTAAAAAATGGTTTACTAATAACTATAATGAAAGATAGATGAAACAAAATTACAAAAAAAATATTTTTTAAAATAAATTTTATATAATAAATTATTTTCTATTTTTAATTTTTTAAAATATATTTTTATTATGAGTGTCTTTAATGTATATAATGATTTCCTCATCATAACATATATTTCTTTTATGATAATATATTTATATAATATTATTATCTTATTTTTAAAATAATATAAATATACTAATTAAATTTGTTGATACAATAATATACATTCTTTTCATTTAGTATTTGATACTTCATTTTTATTTATCTAAGATTTATTTTTTCCATCTTCATCTTCATTTTCCATGTGTCCATTAGGTTCAAAATTTTCTAAGTGTGTAGCTATGTTCAATTTCTTAAGTGTGCAAGTTTTTAAAGTTTCATAAATTTCCATCCTATCATCTCATTTACCCAAACTTCGCCCTTTCTTTTATATTCCTATCAAAACATTCAACTTTCCCATACTAGCATGCGGTTTTTACCAACACTTCCTTAAATTCCTATCAAAATATAAGATATCCTTTATCCTAGCATTCCTTTCTACCTAACTTCATTGTTTCCTTTATTCCTATTGAGATATCAGACTTTCTCATTGGCATGAATCTCCTTCTAAGTCTATTTTTTTCCTTTGTCCCCACTATTGTTTTAATTCTACTTCCCAACAAACCTTTCCTTCAATCCCCCCAATTTTACTTAGTTTTATCAGATTTTTGTGTTTTCCTTACTAATATTCCTTTAGCCTAGACCCAAACCCCCCCTACACTCATATCAAATTACCTTTCAATATTGGATCTTCAACCTTTACTAACTCAAGTACCTTATATATGGTACCCCCAAATTATAATCCCCAACATATTAAACTATGTCACCTCATTTAGATCAAAATTTTGAGTATCTTCCTATTTGGGTATCTAAGGTGCTATACTCCCAAACTTTGACCCTCAATATGTGGCATGATATTTGAGTTTTTTCCAACCTAAAAACTTTGATATTTCCACCTTTTCACACTATTTACTCTCATATTCCTTGTTGCACAACCTAGAGTGCCATTAATGGACAATTTTAATGTTGAAACTATTGCATAAGGGGTTTCCCTATGCAAAAATAGGTTTTAAATAAGGTCAATTTCACATGAACTCACAATGCTAGAGGTGAAATATAACCATGCTTTCATTAATTTGGTGGTTGCATCCTCTACTACCTTGTTCCTTATGTAATCTTAGCTATTATTTTGGAAAAATTGCATGTCAATCATTAATTGGAAGGATATCAAGAGTGAACACATCTAATCAAAAATTATCATTCATATGAACTACACATAAAAAATACTTGCAAAATTATTCTAAACACATGTGCTCAAGCAACCAAATTTGAGGATAGAAACCCTCAGATTTACTTGAGATCATAACATGAAAACCCTTTTTCTTTGAGGATTAGAGGATGAAACTCCTTTGGACCTACAAAATGACATCATTCTAAGGCCACTAATTAGTTTTCCTCTTAGTAAATCATAGCTACATCAAGTTTGTATGATTTGTAGCTATTGTGGATTCTAACAATGTAGTTGCAATTTTTTTTGTTATTATTGTAACTATTATCCATACTATTATGACAAAGTATTTTGATGTAATCTTATAATTATTGAAATAGTAAGAAAAATTATAAATGTTATATTTCTTCACTAACACAATTATTCATTTGGGTTATGAATGTTGATGTATAAGTTGTAAAGAAAAACGAGTTTTTATAAGTTAAAATTAAAATATTTAAATCTATTTTTTACATAAAATAATCATTAGGGTTATTGCAATGGTATCAAAGTTGTGATCTTGTCATCCTATAAATCATGGAGTTACCATATCTTATTGCTAGCTTCAATATATATGAAACTCTACCTAAAGGGATTCAAAAAGATTATCTTTCTACACTTCAAAGAATTACATCGAGTTCATCAATAGAAGAAATTACTTTAAGGTTTGTAAGTTACCAGAATCTATCACAAATTTGAAGGCAAATTTTTTATTTCAAAAATATATAGAATTTTCTTTCCCAAACTACCTGAAATGGATAAAAATAAAAAAATAAAAAAATACAACAAAGGAAGAGCCACAACTAGTACTGACATATAAATAATTTCTAAAACACCATAGTTGAACAATTCAAAGGAAGATTCACATAAGAAGGGACATCATGCATCCAATAGAGGACCACACCTCCAATTATTACAAAGAAGATGAATGCAGATGTTAGAAATAATTTGAGAAGAAATAAACTCTTCTTATTTTGTAATAAACCTTGAGAGTTAAGCCACAAATATCAAAGAAAAATTGAAATAATTCCAAAAGAAGAGTTAGAAAAATTTGCTAAAGAGCTACAAAAATAGATAATAGAATGAAAAAAATCTGCATTTACTAGATTCAAACCTACAAGAAAAGGTCTTAGTGAAAATTATGGAGCATGAACAAAAGAAAAAAAAAAGTTCTAGATCTGCAAGAAAGGGATAATAAACAAATCATGGAGGAATATAGAAAAAGAACTATGAGTTTCAAGAAATTAAATTCATCACTTTCAAAAGGATTATATAAATCCTTATGTAAATGAGAAATTATGATAGTTGAGCATGAGGGAGAATAAAATTCAAACTTGCAAGAATGTGAAAGGGATGGATTTTGGAAGAGTCCACCAAGAAGATTAAAGGTATGGATCTTTTCCTAGAAAATAAATCCTTATTAATTCTCAAGGTTGAAAGTAAAAAAATCACTTTTTGAAAAAATGGTTGAAAAATATGTTCCTTTCCAAGAAGCATCCATAAGTCTTCAAAATACTAAGTTAGAAACATATAGATTGACGTCATAAATAATTATGCTAACGAGTGTGCACTTTGAGGGAGAACTTTATTTGATTTGTATTAAAATTTTGAGCCATAAGGTGGTTTGTGATGATGCCAATATCTCTAGTTCAATAGAGGGAGCTAAGAGTTTTGACTATATGTATGTTATTAGACATCTTTGAATTCTGCTTTATCATGTTTGATTTGTTTGCATCAAGCGACAAATCATAATAAAGGCGAAATAATTCAAATTTATCATTCCATAAGATTATGAAATTCAAGAGTTAATTAGAGACATGTGAAGAGAAATGTAGAAGCTTTTCTTACTATATTAACCAAACAACTAAAAATGGAAGGAGAAATGTAGAAAACAAATTTCCATTGAATTTTATGAATTATAATATTTTGAAGGTTGTTTATATTTTTATGTTATTATTATATTTTAATAGGGTTATTGGAATTAGTTTTGTTGTAATACAAAGAAATTATAATATTGATTGTTGTTATATTATTTTCTTGAGAGTTTTTTATTAGAATCATTTCAAATTAAAAATAATTATAAATAGAAAAAACTCTTGACTAAATAAAATAAAAAAATTCTCCAATAGTTATAAAGTAAAAAAATAAAATTAAAGTAAATAAAAATAAAGTATCAAATACTAAATAGAAAAATATATACATTTAATTAGTATATTTATATATTATTTTAAAAAAGGATAATAATGATATAAATATATTATCATTAAAACATATATGTTATCATGAAGAAATAAAGACACTCATAAAAAAATATATATTTAATAAAAATAAAAAAATAAAAAATAATTCAAAAAATAATTTATTATATAAAATTTTAAAATCTTACATATTATTTTTTTTAAATGTAATTTTTTCATCATTTCCTTCATTATATTTATTACTAAACCATTTTTAATTACTTATTTAAAATTTTATATTATTTAAATATCCTTATTAAATACTTTAAGAAAGGTTATCCTTATTTAAACTACCTTACACCTAATTCGTCTCTCACACCTAAGTGCACAATTTTAGTTACTATGGTAGAGTGTTTATAGGAAAAGATTCCACCGTATTCATTCTCACATGGAATGTGGGAGTAAAAAGGATAATTTTAAATGTGAAAACAGAGGAACAAAATTCACAGAAACAAAATTTCTAAAAAGTGGAAAGGTTGATGTGATAAGGTACGACAACGTCAAGAAATGGGGTTGGCCACCTAACCAGTCAGCTCTTAGAGTGTGCCGGTTAAGTCCGACCGTGTACTAAAACAAAATATATTAATCATTTATTCTTTATCCCAAAACATAGGTGTTTACAATTGGTAAGAAGGAAAGGAATACATATGGATCAATTGTTACTAAAGCAATTTCTATCTTAAATGAATTTCAAGAGACATAAAGTAACCGCTTGCATGCCTTAGAAAAGTTACTATTAAGGAAACAATTTTAAAGCAGTGACTAAGGAATGGAAAGAGCAAGGAGAATAGATCTGTAAAAACATAATCACTGCTTTCTGTCAATAGATACTCCGCTCTAACTGAAATAACTTCATGCCCCCATGTAGCTATAAACATTTACAATAGTCATGGTTTATTGATTGATGATAGTTTGGAATATAAGGTATGGATGAGCACAAACTGGCATTGAAAGGATGACGAAGCAACTACAGGAAAATTGTGTTGGTCACAAATGACCAAGCATAATAAGGGAGACTGAGAACAATAATCTCCTCTAGATTTACCAGAAATAATCCATTTTGTTTGATTTATTATCATTTACAGATCATGACTTCATGTAAAGACAACATTTGATAATCAATTTCCTAATCACATATCACATTAAGGATTACGTGGTGTTATCATTTAATAGTAAAAACTAGAATTGTACTTTTGATCACAGTAGTTAGGATTTTGGACGACAAATTCCAAGAACATGTTTGGAAACCCATTAGTCACAATAATCATAGTTTATCATAGATTAACCTTAAATAAAACCCGTTATGGGTGTTACACTAGTATTTTAGATTACCATTCTATCTGAAAAAGAAATAGATATACATTAATATTTAAAATTTTTGCATAAATTAAATATGAGAATTCTACTTGTTTTATAGAGTCTGATCACCTGAAGTTCCTTTGCTTAATCAAAAAATTTAGTCTCATTTGCTATACTTGATGAAACACAACAAATGAGTTAGCAATACAAAGAAACTCATAAAATCAACTTTTCCCTTGATGAAACTAGATTCGTTTCTAAAATTTGCAACAACAAATAAAGTAGCCCATTAAGGCTCACCTCCCAACCATAGGACTTTTCAAGTCCACCCCCGAGCAAGAACTAAACTAATTTCCAAAGTGGATTTAAAATAATTAAACATAAACATCGACTCACACACATAGAATCTATTTACCGAATTCTGGTAAAGAGGGAGAAGGGGGATTCCCTTCCCTCTTGGGGTACAAACAATTAATTTCATATACAACTCCATACACAATCTCCACCACCCATCCAACAAACTCCCCAATCACCACTACCATCCATCCAACCAACTTCCCACACTACCACCTTCATCCAACCCACTTGTACAAAATGTACAACTACAATACAATCCACAATCGTAGTCACCAAAGTTGATCAATGGCACAAAAAACTTCAAACATGAGTGGTATCCTAAATGCGGCTATAACTCAACAAAAGATGAAGGTTCGTGAAAGGAAATAGAAAATATGCGTATAGAATGCACAACTATAGTGTCATCCACAAGTGTAGTCACCAAAGTTGATCGATGGCCCATTAAATCTCAAACAAGAGCGGTTTCTTAAATGTGGCTATAACTCAACAAAAAATGAAGGTTTGCAAAAGGCGATAGAAAATACGCGTACAAAATGGACAACTATAGTGCTATCCACAATCGTAGTCACCAAAGTTGATCAATGCCCCACGAAAACTCAAACATGAGCACTTTCCTAAATGCGCCTATAGCTCAACGAAAAATGAAGGTTTGCGAAAAGAAATAGAAAATATGCGTATAGATTGGACAACCACAGTGCAATCCAATATCGTAGTCACCAAAGTTGATCGATGGCACACAAAAACTCAAATACGAGCGGTTTCCTAAACACGGCTATAACTCAACAAAAAATGAAGGTTTGTGAAATACGATTAAAAATATGTGTACAAAATGTACAACTACAGTACAATCCACAATCGTAGTCACCAAAGTTGATAGATGGCCCATAAAAATTCAAACTCGAGCAGTTTCCTAAATGTGGCTATAGCTCAACAAAAAATGAAGGTTCACAAAAGGTGATAGAAAATACGCATTACATAATGGACAACTACAGTGCAATCCACAATTGTAGTCACCAAAGTTGATCAATCGCCCATGAAAACATAAACACAAGAATTTTCCTAAATGTGGGTATAACCCAACAAAAAAAGAAGGTTCGTGAGAGGTGATTAAAAATATGCGTACAAAATGCACAACTATAGTACAATCCACAATCGTAGTCACCAACGTTGATCGATGACCCAAAAAAACTCAAACATGACTAGTTTCCCAAATCCAGCTATAACTCAACAAAAAATGAAGGATCGCAAAAGACAATAGAAAATACGTGTATAGAATGCCCAACTACAGTGTAATCCACAATTGTAGTCACCAAAATTGATCGATCCAGCCCAATAAAACTCAAACATAAGCGGCTTCCTAAATGCGGATATAACTCAATAAAAAATGAAGGTTCACAAAAGGCGATAGATAATACATGAATAAAATGGACTACATTGCAATCCACAATCATTGTCACCAAAGTTGATGGATGACCCACGAAAACTCAAACACAAGCGGTTTCCTAAATGCGGCTATAAAGCAACAAAAAATGAAGGTTTGCGAAAGGCGATAGAAAATACGTGTACAGATTGGACAACTACAGTGCAATAAACAATCGTAGTCACCAAAATTGAGCCATGGCCCATGAAAAACTCAAATACAAGCGATTTCCTAAGTGCAGCTTTAACTCAACAAGAAATGAAAGTTCATGAAAGGAAATAGAAAATAAGTGTATAGAATGCACAAATATAGTGCAATCCACAATCGTAGTCACCAAAGTTGATCGATTGCACATGAAATGTCAAACATGAGCATTTTACTAAATGCGGCTATAACTCAAAAAAAATGAAGGTTATGAAAGTAGATTAAAAATATTTGTACAAAATGCACAACCACAATACAATCCACAATCGTAGTCACTAGAGTTGATTGATGGCCCACAAAAACTCAAACATGAGCAGTTTCCTAAATGCGGCTATAACTCAACAAAAAATGAAGGTTCGCAAAAGGTGATAGAAAATACATGTATAGAATGCACAACTATGGTGTAATCCATAATCGTAGTCACCAAAGTTCATCGATGTTCCACAAAAAATCAAACACGAGCGATTTCTTAAATGTGGCTATAACTCAACAAAAATGAAGGTTCGTGAAAGGCGATAGAAAATACGCATACAAATTGGACAACTACAGTGCAATCCACAATCTTAGTCACCAAAGTTGATCGATGGACCATGAAAATGAAAACGTGAGTGGTTTCCTAAGTGTGGCTATAACTCAAAGAAAAATGAAGGTTTGCTAAAGGCGATAGAAACTACGTGTATAGAATGCACAACTATAGTGTAATTCACAATCGTAGTCACCAATGTTGATGGATAGCCCAAGAAAACTCAAACACGAGCATTTTCCTAAATGTGGCTATAACTCAAAAAAAATGTTCGTGAAAGCCAATTAAAAATAAGCATACAAAATGCACAACTATAGTACAATCCACAATCGTAGTCGCCAAAGTTGATCGATGGCCCATAAAAACTCAAACATGAGCAGTTTCCTAAATGCGGCTATAACTCAACAAAAAATGAAGGTTCATGAAAGGCGATAGAAAATAGGCGTAGGGAATGCTCAACTACAATGTAATTTACAAGCGTAGTCACCAAAGTTGATCAATGGCCCACGAAAACTCAAACATGAGTAGTTTCCTAAATGCGACTGTCACTCAACAAGAAATGAAGGTTTGTGGAAGGCGATATAAAATATGCCTACAAAAGAACCACTACAATGCAATCCACAATTTTGTAGTCATCAAAGTTGATCGATGGCCAACAAAAACTCAAACATGAGCAGTCTACTAAATGTGGTTATAACTCAACGAAAAATGAAGGTTCACAAATGGGGATAGAAAATACGTATATATAATTCACAACTATAGCTCAATCCAGAATCTTAGTCACCAAAGTTGATCATTGGACCATGAAAACTCAAACAGGAGTGGTTTCCTCAGTGCGGTTATAACTCAACAAAAAACTAAGGTTCATGAAAGGTGATAAAAAATAAACATACAGAATGGACAACCAAAAAACAATCCACAAACGTAGTCACCAAAGTTGATCAATGGCCCATGAAAACTCAAACATGAGCAGCTTCCTAAATGCGGCTATAACTCAACGAGAAATGAAGGTTTGGAAAAGGCGATAGAAAATACGTGTACAAATTGGACAACTACAGTGCAATCCATAATTGTAGTCACCAAAGTTTATCGATGGCCCACGAAAACTCAAATACGAGTGGTTTCTTAAATGTGACTATAACTCAACAAAACATGAAGGTTGTGAAAGGCAATTAAAAATATGCATACATAATGGACAACTATAGTACAATCCACATTTGTAGTCACCAAAGTTGATCGATGGCCCATGAAAACTTAAACATGAGTGGTTTCCTAAATGCGGCTATAACTCAACAAGAAATGAAGGTTCATGAAAGGCGATAGAAAATACGTGTACAAATTGGACAACTACAATGCAATCCACAATCGTAGTCACCAAAGTTGATCGATGGCCCATGAAAACTCAAATACAAGCGGTTTTCTAAATACAACTATAACTCAGTAAAAAATGAAGGTTTTTGAAAGGAAATTAAAAATATGCAGACAAAATGCGCAAATATAGTAAAATCCACAATCATAATCACCAAAGTTGATAGATGGCCCACAAAATTTCAAATTCGAGCGGTTTGCTAAATGCAACTATAACTCAATGAAAAATAAAGGTTCATGAAATGGGATAGAAAATATGCGTGTAGAATTCTCAACTACAGTACAATCTACAATCATAGTCACCAAAGTTGATCGATGGCCCATGAAAACTCAAACACGTGCGATTTCATAAATGTGGCTATAACTCAACAAAAAATGAAGGTTCGCGAAAGGAGATAGGAAATATGTGTACAAAATGGACAACTACAATGCAATCCACAATCATAGTCACAAAAGTTGATCGATGGCCTACAAAAACTCAAACGCGAACAGTTTCCTAAATGCGGCTATAAATCAATGAAAAATTAAGGGTCGCGAAAGGGAATAGAAAATACGCGTATAGAATTGTCAAATCTAGTCCAATCCATAATCATAGTCACCAAAGTTGATCGATGGCCCATGAAAACTCAAACACGAGCGATTTTTTAAATGTGGCTATAACGCAACAAAAAATGAAGGTTCGAAAAAGGTGATAGAAAACACGTGTACAAAATGAACAACCACAACATAATCCACCATCGTAGCTAGCAAAGTTGATCAATAGCCCAAGAAAACTCAAACACGAGCATTTTCCTATATGTGGCTATAACTCAACAAGAAATGAAGGTTCATCAAAGGCAATAGAAAATATGTGTATATAATGGACAACTATAGTGCAATCCACAATCGTAGGCACCAAAGTTGATTGATGGCATAGGAAAACTCAAATACGGGCGGTTTCCTAAATACGGCTATAAATCAACAAAAAATGAAGGTTCGTCAAAGGCGATAGAAAATATGCATACAAAATGGATAGCTATAGTGCAATCCACAATCGTAGTCACCAAAGTTGATCAATGGCCCATGAAAACTCAAACACGAGTGGTTTCCTAAATGTGGCTATAACTCAACCAAAAATGAAGGTTCACAAAAAGGGATAGAAAATACATGTATAGAATTCACAACTATAGTGCAATCCACAATCGTTGTCACAATTGTTAATCGATGGCCCACGAAAACTCAAACATGAGCGGTTTCCTATATGTGGCTATAACTCAACAAAAAATGAAGCTTCACGAAATGCGAGAGAAAATACACATACAAAGTGGACAACTACAGTGCAATCCACAATCGTAGTCAACAAAGTTGATTGATGGCCCAAAAAAAATTCAAACACGAGCGGTTTCCTAAGTGTGGCTATAACTCAATGAAAAATGAAGGAACATGAAAGGCTGTAAAAATACATATATAGAATGCACAACTATAGTGTAATCCATAATCGTAGTCACCAAAGTTGATTGATAGCCCACAGAAACTCAAATACGAGCTTTTTTCTACATGTGGCTATAACTCAACAAAAAAAGAAGGTTCATGAAAGGTATTAAAAATATGCGTACAAAATACAAAACTACAAGTACAATCTATAATTGTAGTGACCAAAGTTAGTCAATGGCCCAAAAAAACTCAAACATGAATGGTTTCCTAAATGCAGCTATAACTCAACAAAAAATGAAGGTTCGTGAAAGAGATTAGAAAATACATGTATAGAATGCAAAACTACAATGTAATCCACAACCGTAGTCACTAAAGTTGATCGATGGCCCATGAAAACTCAGACACGAGCGGTTTTCTAATTGTGGCTATAACACAACAAAAAACGAAGGTTGATGAAAGGCAATAGAAAATAAGTGTACATAATGGACAACTACAGTGCAATCCACAATTGTAGTCACCAAAGTTGATCGATGTCTCATGAAAACTCAAACATGAGCCTTTTTTGTAAATGCGGCTATACTCAATGAAAAATTAAGGTTCGCGAAAGGCGATAGAAAAATAGTGTTCATAATGCACAACTATAGTACAATCCACAATCGTAGTTATGAAAGTTGATCGATGGCCCACAAAAAACTCAAACATTAGCAGTTTCCTAAATGTGGCAATAACTCAACAAAAAAAGAAGGTTCGTGAAAGGCGATAGAAAATTATTGTTCATAATGCACAACTATAGTGCAATCCACAATCATAGTCAACAAAGTTGATCGATGGCCCATGAAACCTAAAACATGAAAAGTTTCCTAAATACGGCTATAACTCAATGAAAAATAAAGGTTCGTTGAAGGCGATAGAAAATACACATATTAAATCCACAACTACAGTGCAATCCATAATCGTAATCATCAAAGTTGATTGATGGCCCATGAAAACTCAAACACGAGCGGTTTCCTAAGTAAAGCTATAACTAAACAAAAAATGAGGGTTTGCGAAAGTCAATAAAATATATATGTATAGAATGCACAACTAAAGTGCAATCCAGAATCGTAGCCACCAAAGTTGATTGATGACCCACGAAAACTCAAACACGAGTGATTTCCTAAGTGCAGTTATAAGTCAAAAAAGAAAGAATGTTCATGAACAGTTTCCTAAATGCGGCTATAACTCAATGAAAAATAAAGGTTCGTTGAAGGTGATAGAAAATACACATATACAATGCACAACTATAGTGTAATCCACAATCGTAGTCACCAAAGTTGGTGAATGGCTCACAAAACTCAAACACGAGCATTTTCCTAAATGCACCTATAACTCAAAAAAAATGAAGGTTCGTGAAAGGCGGTAGAAATTACACATATAAAATGCACAACTACAATCTAATCCACAATTGTAGTCACCAAAGTTGATGGATGGCCCACAAAAACTCAAACACGAGTGTTTTCCTAAATGCGGGTATAGCTCAACAAAAAATGAACATTCATGAAAGGCAATTAAAACTACATGCATACAGAATGCACAACTACAATACAATCCACAATCGTAGTCACCAAAGTTGATCGATGGCCCACAAAAACTCAAACACGAGTGGTTTCCTAAATGCGGTTATAACTCAACAAAAATCGAAGGTGCGAAAGGTGTTAGAAACACGCATACAAAATGGACAACTAAAGTGCAATCCATAATCATAGTAATCAGAGTTAATCGTGGCCCACACAAAATTAGACACAAGTGGTTTCCTAAATGTAGCTATAGCTCAACAAAAAATGAAGGTTCATGAAAGGCGATAGAAAATACACATACAAAATGGACAACTACAATGCAATCCACAATCATAGTCTTCAAATTTAATCCATAGCCCACGAAAACTCAAATACGAGCAGTTTCCTAAATATGGCTATAAAATGAAGGTTTGCGAAAGGTCATAGAAAATACATGTATAAAATGGACAACTATAGTGCAATCCACAATCGTAGTCACACCAGTTGATCGATGGCCCAAAAAAAATCAAACACGAGATGTTTCCTAAATGCAGCTATAACTCAATGAAAAATGAAGGTTTGCGAAAGGCAACAGAAAATACGCATATAGAATGAGCAACTATAGTGTAATCCACAATAGTAGTCACCAAAGTTGATCGATGGAGCATGAAAACTCAAACACGAGTGGTTTCCTAAATGCGGCTATAACTCAACGAAAAATGAAGGTTTGTGAAAGGCAATAGAAAATATGCTATATCAATGCACAACTATAGTGTAATCCATAAGCGTAGTCACCAAAGTTGATTGATGGACCACAAAAATTCAAACACGAGTATTTTCATAAATGGAGATATAAGTCAACAAAAAATGAAGGTTCACGAAAGGCGATAGAAAATATGAGTACAAAATGGACAACTACAATGCAGTTCACAATCATAGTCACCAAAGTTGAACGATGACCAATGAAAACTCAAACACGATCGATTTCCTAAGTGTGACTAGAACTCAACGAAAAATGAAGGTTCACAAAGGGCAATAGAAAATATGCATATAGAATGCACAACTATAGTGTAATCCACAATCCTAGTCACCAAAGTTGATCGGTGGCCCACGAAAACTCAAACACGAGCATTTTTGTAAATGTGGCTATAACTCAACAAACAATGAATGTTCGCGAAAGGTGATAGAAATTTGGTGTTCATAATGCACAAATATAGTCCAATCCACAATCGTAGTCACCAAATTTGATCGATGGCCCACGAAAACTCAAACATGAGCGATTTCCTAAATGTAGCTATAACTTAACAAAAATGAAGGTTTGAGAAAGGTGATAGAAAATTATTGTTCATAATGCAGAATTGTAGTGCAATCCACAATCGTAGTCACCAAAGATGATCGTTGGCCCACAAAAACTCAAACATGATCAGTTTTTCCTCAATGAACCTATAACTCAATGAAAAAAAAAAGGTTCACAAAAGGTGATAGAAAATACACGTATAGAATTCACAACTATAGTGCAATCCACAATAGTAGTTACCAAAGTTGATCGATGGCCCACAAAACCTCAAACACAAGAAGTTTCCTAAAAGTGGCTATAAGTCAACAAAAAATTAAGGTTTCGGAAAGGCGCTAAAAAATATGTGTATGGAATGCACAACCACAGTGTAATCCACAATCATAGTCACCAAAGTTGATTAATCACCCACGAAAAAGTCAAACGTGAGCATTTTTCTAAATGTGGCTATAAATCAACAAAAAATGAAGGTTCGTGAATGGTGATTAAAAATATGGGTACAAAATGCACATCTAAAGTACAACTCAGAATCATAGTCGCCAAAGTTGATTGACGGCCCAAAAAAACTCAAACATGAGCGGTTTCCTCAATGCAGCTATAACTTAACTAAAAAGGAAGGTTTGTGAAAGGCAATAGAAAATACGCATATAGAATACACAACTAAAGTTTAATACACAAGTGTAGTTATGAAAGTTGATCGATGGCCCATGAAAACTCAAACACTAGCAGTTTCCTAAATGCGGCTATAACTAAAAAAAAAAAAAAAGTTCCTGAAAGGTGATAAATAATATGTGTACTGAATGGACAACTACACTGAAATCCATAATCGTAGTCATGAAAGTTGATCGATGGCCCACAAAAATTTAAAAATGAGTGGTTTCCTAAATGCGGCAACAACTCAACAAAAAATGAAGGTTTGCAAAAGCCGATAGAAAATACAAGTATAGAATGTACAACTATAGTGTAATCCACAAGCTTATTCACCAAAGTTGATTGATGGCCCACAAAAATTCAAGCACGAGCTGTTTCCTAAATGCGGTTATAAGTCAACAAAAAATGAAGGTTCTCAAAAGGCGATAGAAAATAAGTGTACAAAATGGACAACTACAGTGTAATCCACAGTCGTGCTCAGCAAAGTTGATCGATGGCCCACGAAAACTCAAACATGAGAGGTTTCCTAAATGCAGCTAAAACTCAACAAAAAAATAAGGTTCGTGAAAGGCAATAAAAAATACGCGTACATAACAGACAACTACAGTACAATCCACAATCGTAGTCACCAATGTTGAACAAGGGCCAATGAAAACGTAAACATGACCGGTTTCCTAAATACAGCTACAAATCAACGAAAAATAACTAATCGCGAAAGGCGATAGAAAATACATGTATAGAATGGACAAGTACAGTGCCATCCACAACTGTAGTCACCAAAGTTGATCAATGGCCCACAAAAACTCAAACATGATTGTTATCCTAAATGCAGCTATAACTCAATGAAAAATGAAGGTTCCTGAAAGGCGATAGAAAATATGCGTACAAAATAGACAACTACAATGCAATCCACAATCGTACTCACCAAAGTTGAACAATGGCCAACGAAAACTCAAACATAAGCAGTTTGCTAAACACGGCTATAACTCAACCAAAAATAACTAATCGCCAAAGGTGATAGAAAATATGCTTATAGAATGGACAACTACAGTGCCATCCACAATTGTAGTCACCAAAGTTGATCGATAGCCCATGAAAACTAAAGAATGAGTGGTTTCCTAAATGCAGCTAGAACTCAACAAAAAATGAAGGTTCATGATAGGCGATAGAAAATACGTGTACAAAATTGAAAACTATAGTGCAATCCATAATCGTAGTCACCAAAGCTGATTGATGGTCCACAAAAACTCAAACATGAGTGGTTTTCTAAATGCATGTGGGTATAACTCAAAAAAACATGAAGGTACGGGGAAAGGTGATAGAAAATTATTGTTCATAATACACAACTATAGTGTAGTCCACAATCGTAGTCACCAAAGTTGATCGAAGGCCTACGAAAACTCAAACACGACCAATTTCCTAATTGCAGCTATAACTTAACAAAAAATGAAGGTTCAGGAAAGGTGATAGAAAATTATTGTTCATAATGCACAACTATAGTGCAATCCACAATCGTAGTCACAAAAGTTGATCGATGGTCCATGAAAACTCAAACATGAGTAGTTTCCTAAATGCTGCTATAATTCAATGAAAACAAAGGCTCGCAAAAGGTAAGAGAAAATACACATATATAATTCACAACTATAGTGTAATCCACAATCGTAGCCACCAAAGTTGATCGATGGCCCACAAAAACTCAAACACGAGTAGTTCCAAAAGCAGCTATAACTCAATGAAAAATGAAGGTTTGTGAAAGGCGATAGAAAATACGTGGTATAGAATGCACAACTACAGGTAATCCACAATTGTAGTCACCAAAGTTGATTGATCGCCCAAGAAAATTCAAACGCGAGCATTTTCCTAAATGTGGCTATAAGTCAACAAAAAATGAAGGTTCGTCAAAGGTGATTAAAAATATGTACATACATAATGCAGAACTAAAGTACAATCCACAATCGTAGTCACCAAAGTTGATCGATGGCCCAAAAAAACTCAAACATGGGCAGTTTCCTAAATGCGGCTATAACTCAACAAAAAATGAAGGTTCGTGAAAGGCAATAGAAAATATGCGTATAGAATGCACAACTACAGTGTAATCCACAAGCGTAGTAACCAAAGTTGATCGATAGCCCACGAAAACTCAAACACGAGAGGTTTCATAAATGTAGCTATAACTCAACAAAAAATGAAGGCTCGTGAAAGGCGATAGATAATACACATACAAAATGGACAACTACAATACAATCCACAATCGCAGTCACCAAAGTTGATCAATGGCCCACGAAAACTCAAACACGAGCAGTTTCCTAAATGCGACTATAACTCAACAAAAAATGAAGGTTTACAAAAGGCAATAAAAAATACACATCGAGAATGCATAACTATAGTGTGATCCATAAGCATAGTCACAAAAGTGGATCAATGGCCCACAAAAACTCAAACACGAGTGATTTTTGGTAAATGCGGCTGCAACTAACCAAAAAAGGAAGGTTCACAAAAGGCGATAGATAATATGTGTACACAATGGAAAACTACAGTGCAATCCACAATCGAAGTCACCAAATTTGATTGATCGCCCACGAAAACTTAAGTATGGGCGGTTTGCTAAGTGTAGCTATAATTGAAAAAAATAAGGATTCACAAAAGCCGATAAAATATACGTGTATAGAATGCACAACTAAAGTGCAATCCACAATCATAGCCAACAAACTTGATTAATGACCCACGAAAACTCAATAATGAGTGGTTTCCTAAGTGCGGCTATAACTCAACAAAAAATGAACGTTCGTGAATGGCCATAGAAAATATGCATATACAAAGCATAACTAAAGTGTAATCCACAATTTTAGTCACCAAAGTTGATTGATGGCCCACGAAAACTCAAACATGAGCATTTTCCTAAATGCGACAATAACAAAAAATGAAGGTTCGTGAAATGCGTGTAAAAATATGCGTACGAAATGCACAACTACAGTGCAATCCACAATAATAGTCACCAAAGTTGATTGATGGCCCATGAAAACTCATACACGAGAGGTTTCCTAAATGTGGCTATAACTCAACAAAAATTGAAGGTTCGCAAAAGGCAATAGAAAATACACATATAGAATGCATAACTACAATGTAATCCAAAATTGTAGTCATGAAGGTTGATCGATGGTTGATGAAAACACAAACATGAGCATTTTCCTAAATGCGGCTATAGCTCAACAAAAAATGAACATTCGTGAAAGGAAATTAAAAATATGCGTACAAAATGCACAACTACAGTACAATCCACAATCGTAGTCACCAAAGTTGATCGATGGCCCACAAAAACTCAAACACGAGCGGTTTCCTAAATGTGGTTATAAATGAGCAAAAAACGAAGGTTCTCGAAAGAAGATAGAAAATACATGTACAAAATGTAGAACTATAGTACAATCCACAATCATAGTAACCAAAGTTAATTGATGACCCACGAAAACTCAGACACGAGGGGTTTCCTAAATGCAAATATAACTCAACAAAAAAAGAAGGTTCATGAAAGGCGATAGAAAATACACGTACAAAGTGGACAACTATAGTGCAATCCACAATCATAGTCACCAAATTTGATCGATGGCCCATTAAAACTCAAATACAAGTGGTTTCCTAAATATAGCTATTAAATGAAGGTTCGCATAGGGTGATAGAAAATACGTGTATAGAATGGACAACTACAATGCAAACCACAATCATAGTCACCAAAGTTGATCGATGGCCCACAAAAACTAAAACACGAGTGGTTTCCTAAATGCAGCTATAACTCAACAAAAAATGAAGATTCGTGAAAGGAAATAGAAAATATGCGTATATAATGCACAACTATAGTGTAATCCACAAGCATAGTCACCAAATTTAATTGATGGCCGATGAAAACTCAAACACGAGTGGTTTCCTAAATGCAGCTATAACTCAATGAAAAATGAAGGTCTACGAAAGGAAATAGAAAATACGAGTATAGAATGAACAACTACAGTGTAATCCACATTAGTAGTCACCAAAGTTGATCGATGAACCATGCAGACTCTAACACGAGCAGTTTCCTAACTGCGACTATAACTCAAGGAAAAATGAAGGTTTGTGGAAGGTGATAGAAAATACATGTATAGAATGCACAAATATAGTGTAATCCACAATCGTAGTCACCAAAGTTGGTTGATGCCCCAATCAAAAACTAAAACATGAGCGGTTTCCTAAATATGACTATAACTCAACAAAAAATGAATGTTCGCGAAAGGCAATAGAAAATATGGGTACAAAATGGAAAACTACAGTGCAATCCACAATCGTAGTCATCAAAGTTGATTGATGGTGTACAAAAACTCAAACATGATCAGTTTCCTAAATGCGGCAATAAGTCAACGAAAAATGAAGGTTCGCAAAAAGCAATAGAAAATATACATACAGAATGGACAACTACAGTGCAATCCACAATCGTAGTCACCAAAGTTGAACGATGGCCAACGAAAATTCAAACACGATCAGTTTCCCAAGTGTGTTTATAACTCAATGAAAAATGAAGGTTCATGAAATACAATAGAAAATATGCACATAGAATGCACATCTATAGTGTAATCTAAAATCATAGTCACCAAAGTTGATCGGTGGCCCACAAAATCTCAAACTCGAGCGTTTCCATAAATGCGGCTATAACTCAACAAACAATGAAGGTTTGTGAAAGGCGATAAAAAATTAGTGTTCATAATGCACAACTATAGTGCAATCCATAATCGTAGTCACCAAAGTTGATCAATGGCCCATGAAAACTCAAACTTGAGCAGTTTCTTAAATGCGACTATAACTCAACAAAAAATGAAGGTTCGGGAAAGGTGATAGAAAATTATTGCTCATAATGCACAACTATAGTGCAATCCACAATCATAGTTACCAAAGTTGATCGATGGCCCACGAAAACTCAAACACGAGCAGTTTCCTAAATGCGGCTATAACTCAATGAAAAATAAAGGTTCGCAGAAGGTGATAGAAAATATGTGTATATAATTCACAACTACAGTGCAATCCACAATTGTAGTCACCAAAGTTGATCGATGGCCCATGAAAAATCAGACACAAGCAATTTCCTAAAAGTGGCTATAAGTCAACAAAAAATGAAGGTTTATGAAAGGTGATGAAAAATACGCATATAGAATGCACAACTATAGTGTAATCCACAATCATAGTCACCAAAGTTGATTGATAGTCCACAAAAAGTCAAACAAGATCATTTTCCTAAATGCGGCTATAACTCAACAAAAAATGAAGGTTCATCAAAGGTCATTAAAGATATGCGTACAAAGTGCACAATTAAAGTACAATCCACAATCGTAGTCACCAAAGTTGATTGACGGCCCACGAAAACTCAAACACTAGCAATTTCGTAAATGCGGCTATAACTCAATGAAAAATGAAGGTTCACAAAAGGCGATAAAAAATATGCGTATAGTATCTACAACTATAATGTAATCCACAATCGTAGTCACCAAAGTTGATTGATGTCCCACAAAAACTCAACCACGAGCGTTTTCCTAAATGTGGCTATAACTCACTAAAAATGAAGGTTCATTAAATGAAATTAGAAATATGTGTAAAGAATGTAGAACTACAGTACAATCGACAACCGTAGTCACTAAAGTTGATCGATGGCCAAAAAAAACTCAAACATGAGCGGTTTCCTAAATGTGGCTATAGTTAATAGAAAATGAAGGTTCGCGAAAGGCAATAGAAAATACATGTATAGAATGCACGACTACAGTGTAATACACAAGCATAGTCACCAAAGTTGATCAATGGCCTACAAAAACTCAAACAGGAGCAGTTTCCTTAATGCGGCTATAACTCAACAAAAAATGAAGGTTCGCGAAAGGTGCTAGATAATATGTGTACAAAATGGACAATTATAGTGCAATCCACAATCGTAGTCACCAAAGTTGATCGATGGCTCATGAAAACTCAAACACGAGCAGTTTCCTAAATGTGGCTATAACTCCACAAAAAATGAAGGTTCATGTATTGCAATAGAAAATAAACGTACAAAATGCACAACTACAATGTAATCCACAAGTGTAGTCACCAAAGTTGATCGATGGCCCACGAAAAACTCAAACATGAGCAATTTCGTAAATGTGGATGTAACTCAATAAAAAATGAAGGTTCATGAAAGGCGATAGATAATATGCGTACACAACGGAAAACTAAAGTGCAATCCACAATCGTAGTCACCAAAGTTGATCGATGGCCAATGAAAATTAAAATACGAGCAGTTTCTTAAGTGCGGCTATAACTCAAAAAAAATGAGGTTTCATGAAAGGTGATAGATAATACGCGTATAGAAAGCACAAATACATTGCAATCCACAATCGTAGTCACCAAAGTTGATTGATTGCCCACAAAAACTCAAACACGAGCGGTTTCCTAAGTGTGGCTATAACTCAACAAAAAATGAAGGTTCACGAAAGACGATAGAAAATACGTGTACATAATGTACAACTACAGTGTAATCCACAATCGTAGTCACTAAAGTTGATCGAAGGTCCATGAAAACTCAAACACAAGCATTTTCCTAAATATGGCAATAACTCAACAAAAAATAAGGTTTGTGAAAGGTGATTAAAAATATGCATATAGAATGCACAACTACAATGCAATCCATAATCGTAGTTGTAGACACTGAAAAATTTCCTAAGTCTAAGAGCAACATTTTTCTTTGATCATCATCCTCTAATAATTAAATAATTCTAATTATTTAATTAGGCTTGATCATATTCCTCTATTAATTAAATAATTTTTAATTATTTAATTATTTCACTTCCTAATCTTTTTTCTTTCCTGATGCCAAGATAAATTATTTATCTTTCATCATCTGTCCATAGTTAGATAATAATAACTATTATTTGACCCTTTTATTCTTCTATAATTATATAATTTTTTAGATTATTTAATTATATGATATTCATCTCTTTTGGAAAATAATTCAAATTAATTATCCATGTCTAATTTCTATCTCTCCATTTAATTAAATTGATTAATTTATTTAAATCTCCATCTTTTGTTTTCAATAAATTATTGCCACTTGTCATTTTCCTCCATTTTTGTATAAATAATTTAAAATAAATTATTTATGCACCACCTGGTCAAAGATGCTCTGTCATAATCCCCTGTTATAGCCGTAAGCGTAATAGCTTTTCCATGCATGACATATTTTTGGTGCATCAATTTTGGACTGTTGATCTTGGCATATTTTCTCAGACTTATTCTGAACCATCCATTTCATAACCTCCCTCTCGTGCATTCCCATCCATGGATCTTGGAATCTTTCTAGAAGATTAATCTCAACCGTCCATTCAAAAGGTTGTCTATAAAAATAACCTTTCTCCTTCATTTTCACCTTAACATGATCCATTATGTCCAACTTTATTGCGTACTATTTGCAGGTACTTGCACACTTCAACAACAAAATCTGCGGGAAAAGATTGCTAAGAAGGAGAGACAAGAGAAGTAATCAACCATAATGGAGAGTATTTTATTTGCTTGTTTTTAACTTATTGCTCTCTTTATTTGTGTTCTCTTGTTTTGATGTGGTTAATAGTTTAGAAGTGTTGTGGCTGTCACTTTATCTATGCTATTTGATTTTTAACCCCATCTCACATTGGTGAACCCGATGTTAATCTTACAATTTTATAGAGAAATTTGTTTGTTTTCTTGTTTATTTTTGCTATTTTGTAGGTTACAACCAAGAATTTCCACAAAATCTCGTCATCTTCTTTTGAGTACAAAAAAATGGGAAAATAAAATATTAAAAAATGATTATCTGAGTTTTGTAGGCCTTTTCTTTTAGCTTTCCGAAACTTCAAACGGTTTAAATTTTCGTTAAGATTTGAGAAAGTTATGGCCATTTTAGCATTCGTTGTTTTTTAAATTTATCTATTAAAACCAGTGTCTTCTTTTTCCTATAACATTTTTTTTGCAGAATCTTGGAAAAAATATTTTCTGGGTTTTGAAGGTATGAGTTTCACTTTTCTATGGATTCAAACGATTTAAAATTTTGTTAAGTTTAGAGAAAGTTATCGCTATTTTTATTTTTTTTATCATTTTAAATTTTTTTTTTTGTTACTAATCTCTTGTTTTCAGCATGTGGCTTTGAAGTGGAGCTCCCAAAATTGTTTCTTTTGAAGCAACAAAAAAATTGAGCTCTTAGTTTAGTTTTCCTTAATCTTTTAGTTTAGTTTCATTTCTTTATTTTCTAATTGCTAGTTTTTGGATTTCTAGGCTAGCTTTAATCTTTTGTGCTAACAGGGTTTTGCATCTTTCTCATTGGTCCAAAATCATTTTGTGAGACTACTAACAAGTGGTTTTGCAAGTTCAAGTGTCTAAAAAAATTATTTTGAAACCACTTTGCTTGTTTTAGCTTAGGAAACATTTCATTTTGGTGCTTAAAAATTAACAATTGTCTTTCTGACATAGCTTTAACTAGGGGGTAAAAGAACACCATGTCTTAGTGTTTGAGGGTGGTAGGTATTATGCTCTCACCATGTGCAACCTCAGTGATAAAAAAGATAGAACCATCCACTTTTGTGTTTACCTGTTAGAGGCCTGCCTTAGTGGGAAAAAATACTCACCCTAAGGGAATGACCTAAGCGGTAACGGGCTAAAGTAAAGTCCTTTTGAACCACTATAAATTTGTGGCTGCGAAGAAAGTTCGCAATCAAGAGGACGGTACATGATAGTTCTCCTCCAGTATCTTTATGATACGAGAAACCCTTGTTCTAAGGGCTGGGAGACCTCTCAAGGGAGTTTATCATTGTATCCCTTGAATCAGATGCCATTACTAGACACCTTTTGTTTTTAGAAGCCCAGCCATTTTCAGTCGTTGCTTCGTATGGTGCAGGGTACAATATCATGCCCGAAATTACTCACTACTGACTCCCTTGAGTAGAGATAGCAGTTCCTAGGAAGTGACTACCTGAGAATCTGAAGTTGGTGTGCCTATAGAAGTGAGTGTCGTGAAGGGGAACCAATGCCACCAAACTTCTAAGTTATCCGCTCTCGAGAAGGAGAGGTGTTTAGGACCAATCCAAGGTATTTCAGTGGGCCTATACCAAGTATACAAATCCTTTTCCTAATAGGATTGTGCTTGTTTTCTTGCTACCATTTCACATCAAATCAGTCCTAGGGTATGTGCAAGATCATGATGGGCCAAAAAGTGGTAATGGGAAAAAAAATACGTTTTTCATCGACCCAAAAATGCAAAAACATCAAATTGACTTTTTTGTGGCTTGAATGTTAGTACATTGCTCCAAAGCAATGCCCAAACCAAGATTTCCATGTCGGATATCCGATTTGACGCACATGTATTTGCGAGCTGTTAAAATCATTTAGCATTTGCACAAGCTGCATGCACAGTGAGGAGGAATTAGATATACGATATAGCAAATATTTGATTTGAAAGGTTAGTTTTTGGATTTTTTTTGGCTTTAATCGAATTTTCAATTAGATTGAAATAATTTCATGTAGTTTTTTATTGGATTTTTTTTCAAAATAGGGTTTTTGATTTATTTTTATGAAAAAGTTGAGTTTAGAATGGAATTTTATTAAAAATGAGTGTTTTTTATGAATTCCAATTAAAAAATAGTGTTGTTTATGTATTTTTATTAAAAATTAGAGAATCTTATAGATTTTTGTTAAAAAGTAGGGTTTTTTTTGGATTTTTTTAAAAACTAGGGTATTTTTACAATATTTTCATTTATATTGTCTAATTTCAATTAGATTAATTAGTTTTTAACTTTAATCAAGCATTATAGCTGCTGAGAATCAAAATGCACAAATTCCAAATGATCCACCAACTGAGAATGAAAATGCACAAATGCCAAACGCTCCAACACCTTCGCAACCATCAATTGAAGACTTAATTGGTGAAAAATTGCAGGAATTGAGGGGCATTTATGATGTTTATACAAGAATCCCTCGATTATTCGAGATGTCAAAAACATTGAAGGAAATAATTAAAAATATAGAAAACCTCTCCTCCCAACATAATGCCTTTCATTCATGGGGAGAAGACATGAGGGTATATTACACATGTGGATTGTCTTACGATGATGTAAAAGATCTCAAAATAACAAAAGCCCAAATAGCCTCTTTATTTGTTAACCCCCACAGTGGTTTTCCAGATAATGTTAATAAACCAAAAATTTCTATAAAATGGTGCATGCATAGGGACATTGTAGATGACTTTTGGGATCATTGGTGTATGGATTTTGATAAACCACTGAACAACATTTGTGATATACCATTTTACTTTATTAAAAAATTATATGTTTAGTTTGTGTTAGGGCATCATGTCAATTACTTTGACATTAAACCCTTCTAGGGTGTTGGTGGAGGTATTCCCCAAGATAGACCAGGGGAAGTTAGAGTAGTCTCGTGCCCATATGTTCTCCCTCTTCCCCTTCCTCCTCCACCTCTAGTATATCATCCAGATATTATGCAGGATGCAGCCACACAAACCATCTAGGCTATTCACTCCTTGAGTGTTCTTTTGGTTTCACATGCTTCTACAATAGCTCAACCACATTCTGGTGATGTTGGCAATGGCTCGAGTGTTGCTGTGTCATCCTCATCAGGTCCACATATTTGTGTGCCACATACTTGTTTTATGTGCCACCAGATATGCTTGGGTCCTCTTGTACAACCCGCTGAGCATCCCTTGGACTCTTCTGATTATGACCTCCATGATGTGGACATTATATATTAGACGTAGGGGAGTGGAGCACACCCTACAGAGTCCTCTCTTGCTAGAGAGGGGGACATTGGAATAGTGACATAGGTAAGATTTAAGTTGTAAATTCATAACTTGCATTTGTTTATAAATCAATATTAATAAGAGGTAGTATACAGTACTAATATTTATTTACATGGTCTATTTAACAGTTGATGTTTCAGGAGGAGCTCACACAGGTGACTGATGCACCCTTAGGGCCATTTCATTTGGCCTCGACATGCACACAATATATATTTTCACACTCACTTGTTTACATTTTTTATTATATACTTTCTTATCACTTGAATTGTCATTAATGAAATTATATAATAACTTATATGCTTATCTTATTTTCCTCTTGTAGGAAATACCTAGTGCGAGCAAGGTGCAGCCTTGCCCAGACTATGGAGGTGCAATGTTAGATAAGGGGAAGGTAATTGAACTCAAATTCTATTGAATTAAGAGTTTTAAGATCTTATATTGATTATACATATATCGACATAGATTGGTAGTTTCATATGTACTTGTCATTTTTATGTATAGGCAGTTATGAGCTATACATCATTGTTGACAAGTGCCACAATGCTTGAAAGAGTAGGTATTGGAACACCTCAAGGAGTAAGTGTTAAAACACCTCAAGGAGGAGGTGTCGAAACACGTAAAGGAGATAAAGAAAAAGATCAGCCTAAAGAGGTATGTGTTTATTTTATTTTGTGTTTGGTAAATATGTTCCTATTGTCAACAATTGTATGCTAACTTAGATCAATTTTATGTTTTTGTTCACATATATAGATTGACATTAAAAAAGTTGGTTTGGTTGGTTATTTGAGAGGGACATATACCCTTTAAAGAGACAAATATTTCAGGTAATCAAGATTTCAATTTTAGAGTTCAATTATAATTCAATGTATATTAATTTTGATATTAATTATTAAATTTTAAATTATATAGTATAACTAATCTCAATTGTGGTTTGAATTTTTCTTGTGCAACTACCTTCAGAGCCAACACGTGCTTCAAAGAGGCTCCATTTTGATGATCCACAGTAGTTTAGAATGAGATAGACATCTTGGCATGTAAATTTTGAATAGACATTGAGATGTCATATGCCACATTTTGTAAAAACTTGTTTGAGTTGGCGTTGATGCCATTTTTGTATATAGAGATACACTCAATATTATTAGATAATTTCATAGATGGGTATGTGTAGGATCATCATGGAAAAAATAGGCCCTTAAGTGGCAAAAAATTTAGAAAAGTCAGAGTTAGGAAACTTGACATAAAAAATTTTTTAAAGACTGCAGGAATCGGGTAGCACAACCCCCTATAAATTGCAGTGTGTCTGGTAAACTTTTTAACGTGACCAGCTGTGTTGGTGTGACATGCCCTCCGGTACCACAGGGGTGGGGGAGACTAGATCTCGTGACCAACCTCCTGCAACAGGAAAGATTTAGCCAACCGAGCTAGGGCCCCAACCCCACGTAAAAATTTGAATAAGTTATCTATATTATTTAAAAAATATGCAAGAATAAAATCTTTAGAAAATTGAATGTAGTTTCTAAACAACTAGGTTTGTTTTAAATAAAAAAAAATCTATTTGGTGAAAAGTTGAAATTTCAATGCAGCAGTACTTAAATTTCAGGGAAAAAATAAGAAGTAGGTGTCTGTCTGACCACCTTAACCACAATAAAATGATAATATATTTTTATAAGATTTTAGATATATGTTGAGGACTCATGTCTCAATGTGATGCATATTTTTGTGTAATTTTTTCAAGTAAATAATTAATTTATTTTTTTATTACAATTTTTAAAAATATAAAAACTCTCATGTCTGACCACCTTAACTTGGTGAAAACTTCATGAAATTTATTTTTATTTTTAATCCTATAGTATGTGAATCATAGAATGTGATGCATGTTTTGGATTCAAAAAATGTGATACCGCTTTGAAATCTATAGATGTTTTTCAATCAGCTTATCAATCAGAATTTAGTCATAATTTGAATAGAAAATGAATAATAATTACTTATTAAATTTAAACTAAAACATAATTTATATTTTTGGCTGAGAACCTCCTTTAAAAACCCTTTTTATTTCATCAATTTTGGGTAAAAAAAAAGTCGTCAGCCACATACCCATCATATTTCCACTTTTTGGCCCATCATTATCCTGCACATACCCATATAGAAGTTGACAATCAAAATTTAATTTCTTCATCATGTGCATGATTAAACTCTTTGAAAATTTAATCAAGTGAGCAATGGTTAAATATCAATGTACAATAGCATAAAAAAGAATGGTTGTATTATGTAGTTTATATTCATATCTCTGATTACATTGCATTGTACATCTTTCAAACTCAAAGCATTACTTCACATTGCATAACTAACAACTAGATGTTGATAGATGAAAAAAATTCAATTACAATATAATTTTTACAAAGTCAACCTAAGCAGTTATGCAATTACTTCACATTACATAATTGATAACTAGGAGCAGCTATCAATTGCATTTGCTTGTCATGGAATTTTTTGAGACCACATTTCTTTGAGGCATTTTTTCAAATAGTTCAATGTCTTTTCTATGCTACCACATTTTTCATATATGTGGACCAAATATTTTTATGAAATAGTTCACTGACTTGTTGTTATGGCTAAAATCCTAAAACAAGTTCTTTCAAACAAGCTATGGATTGATGCAGAGTGGGGGTCAAAACATATGTGAAAACTACCCTTGACTCCTTTTGACCAAATTTGAGAACCAATAACATACCACTGTCCTAGGCTAGTGAATTAGCCCTCTTTCACAAAGAGAGTGCCCTTTAAACACTTGATATTCACAAGAAAACCCAAAAAAATCTTGAGTTGTGTCATAAAACAACAAATTCTAAGATTATTCTACACCTACAGGTCCTTTAGTAGGTTGTCCCATGAAACTGTCTGTTTACCATGCAAATGCATAGGGTTTATTGAAAGTCCCACTTGCACAACTCCCCTGACCATGCCACTGAATCATACACCTCTATTATGACCCCAATATGCTTAAACATTAAAGATATTCCCCCACTCTCATTGATTTTAACAAACCCTAGGCTAAAAGCTCCATTTTCATGTAATTTAGGCAATGATTTACTTAGGAAAACAAATCCAAGACTCACAAATCATTTCCCCTTTCTTAAATGGACTTGCACACATTCAAATCATATTGTACACAACCTATCCATTGATCCACGTGAAAGATACAGTAGGTGGAGGGCTTCAATAGTTCATAATTTACTCAAAATGCAAAATTTGGGTTCACTACTCGCCTTGAGAAAACTTGGTACAAAACTCTCAAAAAATGAAAAAAAAGCACTCAAACCAACTTTAAAGGGTTCTTAGGCCTACTTCCCCCTCATTCCACATGCTATGCAGCCATTTAATTTTTGTGTAGGGGTCAAACAATGGAGAAAACATAGATTTTTTCTATAGAAACCACAGTTTTTGCAAAGTAAGTCAATATGATCTTATTGATTCTTCACAAAATTACATTAATCAATCCCCAAAATGACTTCCTCAACCTTTTTTAAGACTCTCCCCCACAAAAAACAACTGACCAACTCCTAATAATTGACTTAAAAACTAAGTTACCTATTCTAGTTCAGGTTCGGGTTCGGGGGTTCGGTTTGCCAGTTCGGCTTAAATTTTTTTGGCAGTGGTTCGGTTCGTTTTGGGTTCATTAGTAAAAAAAAAATGTAAAAATAAAATATATATATGCATCCTAGAAGCATGAATTAGGATTAGAATATCACATAACATCATATAAACAACAAAACCAACATAAACTTGAATGCCATTTAAAACATGCATGATAAATATTCATCGTTGAAACTTGAATTGTGATAGCTCGATATATAGAGTCTATTGATGCCAAGGTTCAATTTGTATGATTTTGAAAAAAGAAGCCAACTGAGTAGAGTTATTAGAATTCTTTAAAAATCATAAGAATTTATTTAGTACACTAGCCATTTTGATGTCTTCTTGCAACCTCAAATGCTAAATATGTGAAGAAGTTACTGTTGCCCACTAGTTTCCATTAAAAAGAAAGCAACAAGCTATGGTCTCATAGATTTTTTTCACACAAAAATCAACGTTGGAGTTCGGTTGGAGGCTGAAAACTACTTGTAAGTGCATAAATAAATCTTGTTCTACAACTCGTATGACCTAACCGACTATTCCATCACATCCAGATGGTTATGTTTAGGTTAGTTATGGTCCCATTTTGCACTTAAACAGGCCAAAGCAGTTCAAACTACGTTCAATCGGCAAAATCCCTTAAGCTCATCCAAAGTGCAAAAGGGCAACAATCTTTGACGGACTGAATCTCAGAAACTGTGATGCCTACAAAATTTTTGTTTGAGGCTACAAGATCATGTTGGGCCCCTCTACAATGACCTCTCCTAGTTTTTGCTATCTGAGAGGCATTTTCCAGTGGTGGCAAGTTTTTAGTTGAGGGAAAAGTTGTTAGATGCAAACAGTGTAAAGTTGCAAAGTGGTGCAACTTTCATTCAGCAACTCATACGACCAAACTGACTATTCCAACACATCCAGATGGGTACGTTTACACTAGGGATGGTCCTCTTTTGCACCCAAATATGTTGAATCACTCTGAGCTATATTGGACCGATGGTTTCCCTTAAGAGTCCAAAGCGCTAAAAGGAAACAATCTTTGAAGGGCTATTTCTGAGAAACTGTGACATTTACAAAATCTCTATTTGAGGCCATGGGATTTTGTTTGGCCCATCTACAATAACCTCTCTAAGTTTTTGCTATCTCAGAGGCCTTTTCCCATGGTGGGAAGTGTTAAGTTGAGGGAAAAGTGTTAAATGCAAGCAGTGTAAAGTTGCAAAGTGGTGCAACTTTTATTCAACAACTCGTACAACCAAATAAACTATTCCAACATGTCTGGATGGGTATGTTTACGCTAGGGATGGTCCTCTTTTGTACCTAAATACGCCGAATCACTCCGAGCTACATTGGACCAACGATTTCCCTTAAGAGTCTAAAGTGCTAAAAGGAAGCAATCTTTGAAGGGCTATTTCTCAAAAACCGCAACATTTAAAGACTCTTTGTTTGAGGCTATGGGATCATCTTTTTCCCATCTATGATAACCTCTCTCAGTTTTTGCTATCTTAGAGGCATTGAAATTTCCATGGTGGCAAGTTTTTAGTTGAGGGAAAAGTTGTCAGATGCAAGTAGTGTAAAGTTGCAAAGTGGTGCAACTTTCATTATGCAAATTTTACGACCAAATGGACTAGGGATGGTCATCTTTTGCACCCAAATATGTCAAATCACTCTGAGCTACATTGGATTGACGATTTCCCTTAAGAGTCCAAAGTGCTAAAAGGCAGCAATATTTGAAGGGCTATTTCTCAGAAACCATGACTTTTACAGACTCTTTGTTTGAGGCTATGGGATCACGTTTGGCCCATCTAAAATAACCTCTCTCAGTTTTTTCTATCTCTGAGGCATTGTCCTATGGTGGAAAGTTTTCAGTTGAGGGAAAAGTTGTCAAATGCAAGCAGTGTAAAGTTGCAAAGTGGTGCAACTTTCATTCTGCAACTCATACGACCAAATGGACTATTCCAACATGTCTAGATGGGTACGTTTACGATAGGGATGGTCCTATTTTGAACCCAAATACGTCAAATCACTCCAAACTACATTGGACCGACAATTTCCCTTAAGAGTCCAAAGTGTTAAAATACAACAATCTTTGAAGAGCTATTTCTCAGAAACCATGATATTTATAGACTCTCTGTTTGAGGCTATGGGATTGTGTTTGACCCATCTACAATAATCTCTCTCAGTTTTTTCTATCTCAGAGGTATTTTCCCATGGTAGCAAGTTTTCAGTTGAGGGAAAAATTGTCAGATGCAAGTAGTGTAAAGTTGCAAAGTGGTGCAACTTTCATTTTGCAACTCGTACGACCAAATGAACTATTCCAACACATCTAGATGGGTACGTTTACGCTAGGGATGGTCATCTTTTTCACCCAAATATGCCTAATCACTCCGAGCTACATTGGATGAATGATTTCCCTTAAGAGTCCAAAGTGCTAAAAGACATCTTTGAAGGGCTATTTCTCAAAAGCTATGATGTTTATAGACTCTCTGTTTGAGGCTATGGGATCATGTTTGGCCCATCTACAATAACCTCTCTCAATTTTTTCTATCTCAGAGGTGTTTTCCTGTGGTGGAAAGTTTTCAATTGAGGGAAAAGTTGTTAGATGCAAGTAGTGTAAAGTTGCAAAGTGGTGCAACTTTCAGTCTGCAAATTGTACAACCAAATGGACTATTCCAAAACATCTATATGCGAATATTTACGATAAGGATGGTCCTCTTTTGCACCCAAATACATTGAATCACTTCAAGCTACATTGGACCCGTGATTTTCCTTAAGATTCCAAAGTGCTAAAAGGCCATACCATCTTGTACGGTCTATATCTAGATGGTATGGCCATGGTAGATTTTATTAGGATTGTATAAGGTGACTATGTGGGTTTAGAGAGTTGGAAAGGTTTGTACTTGAGTTGGTGAGTTGCCACGCATGGCAAAAATGAGTGAAATTAGGTGAAAAATGGAGGTTACAACTTGCTAATGTCAATGGAACGTGGGGATAGTAAGATTTAAGGTTGGATCAAGCTTGTGCAGGTCCTAGTAGACATGTTTGATGAGTTTATAGGGTGTGGAAAGGTTGGAAACATTGATTTCCTTAAAAACCTCATGAAAGTTGCTAAAAATGAAGTTGCACCCAAGTTGGATTTGAGGAGCAAAAGTGGCAAGCCACTATAATTTATTATATATAAATAGGAGATATTACAAAACCTATTTCAAATGAGCATACCGACAAGAAAAGAACCAAGAAGAAAACCTTTGGTTGTAGCTCGATTAAGTACAAAAAATTATTACAGAATTGTCCCAATAATAGTAAGAAAGAATATACCTGTATGACTAATTCAACCTATGAGTCTAAAAAATAGATTCCCCTTTACATTTTAAACATACCCTTTATGAAATGCTAGACATTTGACCCATATTTCAAAAAACATCATTGGATATAGATTATTCCCACACACAGTTATGACCTTTTTACATTGTTTCACATTTGAAAATTGAAATTTTATAAATTTTTCTTATTGGAGGCATTCAGGGCACAGTCTTCCACAATAGTAGTATGTTCACATTTTGGAATAACAATCACCTATACAAACCATCAAGGTAGCTTAGAATAACCAATCTATATTATTCTAAATGACACAAAATATGATGAGATGGTAATGCAAACTATAAAAGATGCTTAGAATAACCAATCTATATTGTTGAATTTTGTCGCATACCTCTCTGAAAGGATCAAAGATGTCTATTGTTGTAGCAGGTCCATGATCAATCGTGCCAAAAATATCTCAAAAGTGCATACAAAATATCACTATTAAAGACACCTGCATTGCAATAGTATACAAAATATCAGTATTAAATAAAGAACACTAATGAACTTAAGCATAATGAATGTAAGCATTGTACCTTCCATTCTTGAGAATACTATTCAAGTGTGCCTGAAGGGTCATCTCTTTGCTTAAGAGTATCCAATATTGCTTCATGATCAACATTACTAAGTGTCCATAATTGTTTTGTCTTTGGTCTAGCATGATGCTTCAACAAATTAACATTTGTTGCTATAACAAGGTGCAAATACATGAGAATGGTTTTGTGTTTCTCGTATTCTTCAAATTTAGGTATGCCATTCTTTCTAATCATGTATGTTCGCAACGAAATTCCTGCAACCACAACTGAACTTATAGGATAATCAAAACCATCATCATCTTCCATCAGTTGTGTTAGCTTATTCTTTACCCGCACACATTGAGCCAACCGATGGTCTGATCTCTCTTCATTCCCCTACAGTGCAACAACTACAAAAACATGTCCTGGCTATAGTAGATCTGAAAGCTGGTTGTAATCAACTGAACTTTCCATTGTGTCATTTGTCATGGATATTGTTTGAGATAAAGGTGTTAGATATTGTGGAACCCTTGTATCCACCCACTCACTTGACTTGCATTGATCCCACTCACACTGAATACAACTTTGACAAAAAAAAGCCAAATCTCATGTCCAAATGGTCCATGTGCCTACATCTAAGCTTCAAAATGAATCCATATTTGAAGAATATTTGATTGTATGACAATCCAATCTGCCTCCCATTGTACCCTCCTGAACCAACCAAAATAATCTATGCATTGTTGAATCAATTGTCCCTCCCAGTGAAAATGTTGAACTACACCAATCAATAATAAAACGTGCATCACTGAATTTTTCTCCTGAAATCTTCAATTGCTCCTTAACTAGAGCTCTCTTTATGCATGCACCTACTCCATCATGCTCCCCTTTCCCATGCCTAGATTAAAAAAAAACTCCAAATATGACATACACCCCTCTCTACATGCATTCTACTCAACCAATAAAACATACGAGCATTATTGAATTGACCTGTACAATTATCTGACCAAATGAGATGTCGACCCAGTGTTATATCATGCTCCTGGAAGAACTCAAAAGAATTCTCAAAACAATGTTGGATATACTTGGACAAGTGAGATCTATCATCACTCATATAAAAATGATACTCTCTTATTATCTTTCGATCCTCCTTTGTACTATCATGTGTATGTCTAAACATTATGTGGACAAAAATAGCAATTTGAATGGAATTGTAATACTGAGATCGTACCTTGTTTTGTGGTTGCAATGTGTAGTTTTCTGCAAAATCAACCACTGATATAATAGTGCCAATTGGAAAAGAGTCCTTACACATCCTAAATTGTTGATCCAACCACTGAGAGCTATGACTATGCCTTGCATACTTGTAGAAAAGATTGTCCTTAAAATCTGAAATAAAATGAACAACACTGTATTCTTTTGTAACCAACTCACATCTAGAACCTTCACCTCCACTCTGCAAAGTATATTTGACTATCTCATATCTCTTCTTCTCAACAAGATTCTTTCCAAATTCATGTTCAGAACCCTCATGAAAAAATTGAACAAACTTTGACAAGCCAACACATTGTGAGCACTTCGCATTTAAACAATCATTTCTATATAAAAAGAAACCATCATTTCTAGAACATAAAAATAGATCTAGCAAGTCCCTTGATGATTTTGGAAGATGCATTGCACCACACTCCTACAACATTTCATTAGTATGCAAAGTAGAATGGATATAGCATAATAGTTCATGGTACATTGAAAACTCCACGTGGTATTTGCAACAACAAGTATTACGAATCTTAAGAGGCACACAATAAAATGGCTTCAAACCTTCAAAAGTCCTTTGTGAGATTTCCATATTTGGATGTGTTTCAATAATTTTTTTGAACAAAATTGTTTTTCTTCATTCCAAGAAATATTTAGGATGCGGTGTACGATCTCGATTTCCAATTCTTAACTTTAAAGCATCCTTTGCATTGGGTGATACTCTAGAGTTATCATGCCAAAATTGTTGAATTACCTACTTTACATTACCGGTTAGCCTCTTATCAACATGTGGAAGCCTCCAAACAAAAGCCCATGTATCATTTTGAAGAGGATCATCTATTCTTTCTCTTCTTGTGAGTGCTCTATCCAAATTTTTACGATTTATGTCAAAATCAATACAAGTTTGTCTCATAAAGTGAGCCTTTTTCATTTGATGGCTTAATAGGGCGGTTGTAATGACTCTCTGAGCAACTCTTTTATCCTTTTCATTGTTATTTTTTCCAATAGAACTGAGAGCATTAAAAATATTTTTGACAATATTATAATTTTTTTTGGTCTTGTTCACACGAGTCTTCAATTTGGCTAGCAAAGGTCTCATCTTTTGCATCTTTAGCAATTGTACAAAAAGTTGGCATTGCTCAATCAATGTCTTATTGCTAAAATATTGGTTGAAAAGTCTTTTAGTTGACAACTGAATAGTTCGTGTTGACCTCTTTCCTTCAAAATCATTTATAATGTTCTCATCAATTTCAAGTAATCATTTAGGGGTTCTTGAACGTCTTGAATTTGGAATATGTCTTTCTTCCACACAAAGTTCTTCATTTCTCATGTAATCTGGTGAAAAATAATTTACACTTGCTTCAATATTATGTTCAAAATCTTCATTTCCAAAATTTTCACCTTGAACATTTTCAATATCAATTTGAATAATTTCATTCCCAATTTCAATATCATGTTCAACATCTTCAATTCCAACATTTTCACATTTTCACATTTTCATTATCATTTTCAAAATTTTCATTCCCAATTTGAATATCATGTTCAACATCTTCAATTCCAACATTTTCACCTTGAACATTTTGATTATCAATTTCAATATTTTCATTTCCAATTTGAATATCATGTTCAACATCTTCAATTCCAACATTTTCACCTTGAACATTTTTACCTTGAACTATTCAATTTCCTCTTCACTTAAAAGACCATAGGGCTCAGATTCACCAATATTTAACATACCTTGTCTTCTCTTCCTATGACCGCTATCTCTTTGTCTATATGCTTCAATTTATACTTTTGTAAGCTTTCTCTTACGTTTTTGTTTCTGACGACTGCTGCTCCCCATTATACCTCATAAAAGATGCAAAAAAATCATTGCTTATGACAAATTTGAGTAGAAGATGCTCCAAAAAATTGATCTTTGTCTCTCCCTATCTAAAACCATGCTTTTGTCACCTACAAAGCCTGCAAATAGAATGTAGGGTCCATTGGAATGCAAAAAATGACCCAAAAATCTGATATCCGATATAATCTGATATCTAATTTGAAAAACATTTTAAATTTTTTTGTAATGGTATGATTTTAGTTATGCAAATCGGATATCTAATTTGTGTACACATAGACCTGAGGGTTAATGGTAGAGGGTAGAGGGCTTAAGGTTAAGGGTTTATGGTATAGGGTAGACGGTTTAACAGTTAAGGGTTTAGGGTTTAGGATATATGGTTTAGGGTTTCAAGGTTTAGGGTTTAAGGGTTAAGGGTATAGGGGAGAGAGATAGATGGAGTGAGTGAGTGAGAGAGAGACTTGAGAGAGTGAGAGGGGGTACGAGGAAGAGACTTGAGAGAGAGAGAGTGGACTTGAGAGAGACTTGAGAGAGAGAG